>CDFA01023959.1:0-14235 GCA_000826305.1 Acanthamoeba healyi | reverse complement strand
GCACGAGACAGGTAGCGCCTACGTAGATGTTCAAGGGGTTTGGACGGAACAGGAAGGAGGAGAAGGGAGGGAGCAAAACAAACTCAAAGGAAGAGACTCCGCCAGGCTCGCCATCGAGCAAGCCGACTGCCGGCTCGCGCTCCCCACAAGGTACGACTGCACCTTCTTGGCACCAAGATTCGTCTTTTTTTTTATTGTTTATGACCATCTGCATGTGGCAGTGAATGAAAAAGCGCTTGGGCGCACTCAATCGGCTGTTGGCCTGTTGGACAGCAAGAGCAGCCCACCCAAAGGTATCGCTTCGCTTTCGTTCTCTTCGTTCGGGAATAAAACCGCAAACTTACGTCGAACCGTCATCCCAAGGAGGGAGAGATGCGACGCGCAGTGCAAGCAGCGTGGGCGTAAAAGGGAGCTTCGTGCCAACAGTCCGGCCGACGATGTCTCTTTCCGTTGATCCCATGGTACCGGCAGCGATGCGGCCGGGCGAAGACGTGTTCACCGCCAACCTGGCATCGGCCATCACGGCAAAGAGCAAACTCATACCTTCCTCCTCTTCCTCTTCCTCTTCCTCCTCTTCTCCAATCGATCGACTGTCTTCAGACAAAGTCGGCGCTTCGCCCAGACCTTCCGACGCGCTTCCATCGCGCTTTGGCATTTCGCTCGTCGTTCCGTCTGGCTCAAAGGTTCCATACTCTCTTGCCTCTGTTCGTAAGGTGCAATAGACTTACTTTCCACCCACGATCGGTTCTTGTAGGTCGACCTGAAGTGTGGGGTCGGCGACACAGCAGCCGATTTCGTTCGCCAGAACTTCAACAAGATGAGGGTACGCTCGTAGTCATGCTAACACGTCACGTTGCTCTGCCTTAACTCAAATCTTCTCATATCCAGGCTATGTTGGGAGCAATGGCCAACCCCACCAGCTTCGCATTACAAACACCAGATGGAGAATCAATTAGCTCCCAGCGGATTGTCTGGTCGCGCTCAGCCCCTATGTGGAAAAGTGCGTGCTGGGCAAGTCGCAGCCTTCCCTTCTCCTCGTTCCACGAGACCGTGCCGCCAGTCCTTCAGGCGGTGGTGCACCTATGCGCCCACATGCCTTCACAACCACAGCGCCTTCATCTCCTTCGCTCTCCACCTCTCCGCGGCGAATTGCAGCCGCTCCCGCCGGATCGGCGGCTGCCAGCCCGCCAGCGTCTCAATCTGTTGCCAGTCCTTCGTCTTCGCTTGAGCTGTCTCCCTCTACTTCGCCTTCCTCTTCGTTGTCTTCGACTCCTCGCACGTCAAATCCACACTCGCCCTTCTCCCTCTCCCCCGCCACCTCCTACGTTCATCACTCCAGCGACGAGATTCCAGCGTCGCCGCTGGCTACCACCTCGGGGCGCGCCACATCGAACGATCTTTCCTCCGCACCACTGACGATCGACGTTGACGCACACGAGGTACGATCCGTTATTACTCTACAAAGAGTCATGCATATCGGTTGAACATCCGTCCGCTGACCATTCGGCAGAACGAGACCTTTGAACTGCAGGTGCTGATTGCCGGGGCGATGACCTCAATAGTCGAGTGTGCTGCCACTGACACTGCAGCCGATGTGCTCGCGCGCCTTGACATCTCCGCCACTCGGCATAACTACAGCCTCGCCACACCGTCCTCCTCCGCTCTTGACGGCGCTGTGCTCGTGTACGGGCCGTCTCCCTGCATCACATCCTCGAAAGAGTTGACACCTAAGCTATTGTACGTGCGTGCAGATCCAAACTCGAGTACGTTCGCGACTGCAGGAGGCAACACATCATCCCCAAGCTACGGCTCATCGAGGACGCACCGCTCTTGAGCAAGGAGGTACGCACTCTAGAGCTTGCTGGGCCAACATGTTGGCGGGCTAACAACAGTTCTGACAGGAGAAGAAAGAAAACAAGGACATCGGCTCCTTGATAGGCCAAACGTTGTGTTGGACGAATGCGGAGGACGAGATCGGCGCTTTCCGCAAGTCCATGGCCAGGTTGGTGGACGACGACGCGTGCACAACGAGCGAGAGTGGCTTACAAACAACGTCTTTTGTCGTGGTGTTTTGTGCATTCACTCGGTAGGGTGAGGAAAGAGGTGGTGTTGGCCGAGGAAGAGAGAGGACTGGACGACGGTGAGCTCAACATTCGGCTGTCTGGTTCACCCAATCCCACTGTCGACAAACTGTGCATCCGCGTCGTGTTACCGCTCGAGATGAAGACCACCAATCTCCTCGTCACCAACGGTAAACCGCCTCACTTTGCTCCGAAGCTATGCATTCCGTTCCTTAGACTTCTCACACTTCTTCTCGACACGTCCAGATAGAGGAATGGAAACTGCCGATGCCTTCCTGCAACGTCTGCTTCTACTGCCGATCTTTGCCAAGTCAAGCGCCTACGGTCCTTCCACGCATCCTCATCTACTGCTGCGCCCCAAAGGCAAGCTCGAACACATCATGGGCAAGTACCCGCTATTGGCCTTTGGTTCGTGCACTATCTCTTGTGGTGTTCGTTTTGTTTCGTTTCGAGATGTGTGAGCACGACTTGAGCTTGCATACTGCTTGTGATCAGCGTACATCCAGGACTGCGTGGAGCGGAAACGATGGCCAACGCTCGTGCTGCTTAAACGATCAGATGCCTATGTCGCGCTGTCCAAGCCCAAGGAGGCCAAACCGGATGAAGGCGCCAATGCAGGCTGGACGTCTGCACGCGTGCCCCGTACCCCGCGTGCTCTGCGCTCCAACACCTTTTCACCTCGCTTAGGCAATGCGAGCGATGGACCACCGAGAGATGGCTCTGAGGAAAAGATCACCTCGCCACGCCAGCCGGAGGCGGAGATGATACAGGAGCTAGCGGAGGGAACCGTCATCACTGGTTGGGAGAAAGACAACGACGGGGACAAGGTCGTGGATGACGACGAGGCACTCGAACCCCGCTACGACCACACTCTCATGGCAGGCGAGCATCTACGATGGGATCAGAAGTCCCACATCTCTCTATGGGAGCTGGTACACTAATTCTAGTTACGTGGGCCGAGACGACCTGACCCCTCACCATTGTGTGCGCATGGACGCACAGGACGCGAGACCGTTTCGGATCAAGGTGATGGGTGCGGAGAGAATCAACGAATTGGGATGCCCGGGGTGGAAAAAGTTCTCTCCTGACTTCCCGCCTGATGACGCCGCCGGCTCGCTCTATGTGCATGGTAAGCTACTTACTTCCTCCCTAGGTCGCTGTGGTCCTCATTGACGAGGCTCGTTGTTGTCCCTGGGTCAACGACAGTTGGTCTTTACTACGGTGGGCAAGCTTTGCTGGTGAGGGACCTGGTCACCAAGTCGGTGCCGTGCTCGGCGAACCCTCGCTGGGTCCAGTGGCTCACTTTCGACGATCTCCTCTTCTCCAACGTGCCTCGTGTACGTTCTTTGCACTCTTCTTATGGCCTGGATGAGCGTGTGACTGCCTGACTGGTCTCAATCAACTGAACCGGATTGCGTATCACAGGAATCTCGAGTTTGCCTCACGTTGTACGCCAAGCCCACCCGAGAGACTGATGCGATTCCTCTTGCTTGGGCCAACTTCAACATCTTTGAGTACGGCTCCCTACCCACACACACCTTCGGCGTATGCTTCGAGAGAATGCTCAACGTATCGTGGCCGAACACAGCTACAAGCACGAACTCCGGTCTGGTCTGCACAGCTTGTCGATGTGGCCTGATGGTACGAAGCTTAGCAGTTATCTCATGCTCACGTTGTTCGATCGTTGATTTGATAACAACTCACAACTCCTTCAGGACCGGCCAACCCGATCGGCACATGTGTGGAGAACGCGGGCTTCGCACACGCCACCCAACTTGCACTCGAGCTCGACTCTTTCCCTCTTCCCGTGGTCTTTCCCACTGGTTCGTAAGACCTACAAGCAGCTCTTCCGCTGTGACTAACCTGTGTAGCCAACGACGCTCACATTCGCCACAGATGGCACGACGGGAAAGAAGAAGGGACCTGACCGCAATTCGTGTCTGGTGCTGGGCGGTGGCGAGGAGGAACTGGAGTTGGTGGAGGAGGCGGAGAAGATCCTCGCCCTGGATTCTCTTCACCGCCTCACGCCAACGCAGAAAAAGATCGTCAACACTCTGCGCGGCTACTGCCTCGCTCGTCCCAACGCCCTGCCCAAGTTCTTGCAGGCTGTCAACTACGCCGATCATGTCTCTGTCCAGGTGAGCCAACATTACCACATGCATCCAGCAGCGTTTGGGAGGGACTTCTTCGTCTCTCAGCACGCTCATCGCCTCATCACCTCAACACGGTGAGATTAGGAGATGCACTCGCTGCTCGCCTTTTTCAGGCAGCCAACGGCCGTGGAGGCGCTCGAGCTGCTAGACTCCAAGTTTCCTGATGCCAAGGTAGTATCTTGCTTTCTTCAAAAGAGCGAACAGTTGCCCGTAGTTGCTCACACCAGAAAATTTTAGGTTCGTCAACACGCGATCGAGTGTCTTGAGTCCCTGTCCCACGAGGAGCTCCAAGACTACCTGCTGCAGCTGGTGCAGGTCATCAAGTACGAGACCTACCATGACTCGGGTACGACAGCATTAAAGTTGGGATTCACTGCACGCACTATTGGCGAATTGCATACTGACTTTGCTTGCGCAGCGTTGGTCCGTTTTCTCGTCAGGAAAGCCCTCGAGAACCGCCACATAGGTTACCCACATTGCCTCCTTCACTGCCTTGCGTACTATTGGAGCTGGCAGTTGATCTTCTGATCGGTTACGTCTGCAGGCAACGCATTCTATTGGTACTTGCGATCCGAGGTGCATGTGCCAGAGATCTCGGCTCGGTACAGCCTCATCCTCGAGGCTTATCTGCGCGGTTCGCCGTCCCACCGTCGTCGACTACATCGGCAGAACCAAGCTCTTGAGGCAATCTACCACGTCGGAACTAAAATTAAGGTCAATCATATCTCACTCTTCTACACTCACGCGCCGACTTGCTCATAGTTTTATCGCTGTGCGTTGTTGTCCTTGATCCAAACCAGGATGAATCGATCAAGACCGAGGAGGAACGAGCCGAGGTGCTGAGCGCTGCTCTGGCAGAAATGAAGCTTCCCTCCACTTTTGAGCTGCCGCTGCGGGCCGACATGGAGGTAGCCGACCTTCTCACAGACAGGTGTAAGTACATGGACTCCAAAAAGCTGCCGCTTTGGCTAGTCTTCGAAAATGCCCAACCTTCGAAGCCGCCGATCTACACCATCTTCAAGGTACCTTGCCCACTGCTGTCACTGCCCAGCGGTAAGCTCGGTTTACTCACACTCAACTTGTTCCTCTTTTGCACACAGTGTGGCGACGATCTCCGGCAGGACATGCTGACCCTGCAGATGTTGCGGATCATGGACAAAATGTGGAAGAACGAAGGCTACGATCTATGCGTCACGCCCTATGGTTGCATCGCCACCGGAGCAGATACAGGCTTTATTGAGGTACTCGCCCGCTCGCGCCCGCCAGTCCCAGAGGATGCGCTGGAGGAGGCTCAACGTCCGCACGCGCAAACAGGTTGTGCAGAATTCAGCAACTACGGCCGCGGTAGCAAAGGAGTCAGGCTACGGGGCGAGAGGTGCATTCAAGGAGGATCCGCTCAAAAACTGGCTCATCAAACACAACCCCTCCAAAGAACAGGTTTCCTAACCTTCCAGATCTCAATGCTCAGATGTAAATAGTGCTGCTCACTCAAGCACGCCTGTTTGAACTCCGACAGTGGGATGCGGCGTTGCGTAACTTCATCCGGTCTTGTGCGGCATACTGCGTGGCCACGTACGTCCTTGGGATCGGAGATAGGCACAACGACAATGGTACTCGTCCAACTTCTCGTGCGTTTGACTTGTTTTTTATCCTCACTCACACCCACTGGATTGTCACAGTGATGGTTACGAAAGACGGGCGACTGTTCCACATCGACTTTGTGCGTTGTTCCACCATACCCCTCCTTCTTGGTGATTGACATTGACAGTAGATTACAATGCGCGCAGGGCCACTTCCTCGGCAACTTCAAGAAGAAGTTTGGGTTCAAGCGAGAACGTGCGCCATTCGTGCTGACTCCGGACTACGCCCACGTGATGGGCGGCCGTGGCAGCGAAGGTACGTCGTGTCCAACATGATGTGCTAGGTAACTTGTGTGGATACATCTCACTCGCCATACGTTTTCCTTACAGGATTCACGTTGTTCATCACAACTGCTTGCCGAGCCTACAACATTCTACGCAAGCACGCCTCAGTGTTTATGTACATCTCACTTCACTTGCTCTGTTGCATTCACATACTCACATCCACTCCTCCCTCTCCCGATGTATGTTGCATTGCGCAGCAACTTGTTTGCAATGATGCTCTCGGTGCGTGCTCTCCTTGCCAATGACGCACTTTTGGATGTAGGCTAACATGCCCTTCGTTCGTCACGCGCGTTTGGATCGGCTCAGACCGGCATTCCGGAGCTGAAGAGCGCGGAGGACCTGGAGTACCTCCGCTACGCCTTCGCCACGGATCTGGACGACAACGCAGCCGCTGCCCGCTTCACCGAGCTCATCCACGCCGCCCTCGACTGCTGGACCACCCGCTTCAACAACGCCATCCACCTCATCGCCCACGGAGGCAAGGGCTGACCAACGGCTGTGCCAACCAACCAATCACGCACCAAAATAAAAAATATTGTATTCGAGGAATTTATTTGTCATTTAAATTTTGGCGCCAAAATGTAAATGTCGTTGGAGTCCGCAAAAGAACTGAAGGGTGTGAAAGAAGTTTTAGCACCGGTACCGACCACGCGCCAGGAGGATGCAAGAGACCCAGCAAGTACGTATCGTGTGTGGTTTCTTGTGTGGATGCAGCAAATCTTAGTTCAAATCTTTATTTTGGTTTTGTCAAAATGAATGAATGAAATCAGGAATGGGCGGCGATGGGCAAGGAGGTACTTCTCAAGTCGGGCGGCGACGAACTCCACTTTGTGCTTGCGGCGTCCTGCTTCCTAGCGGCCGCTGGGCAGGAGGGCGACGAGCTTAGCGAAGCCGAGGATGTCGCGCCTGCCCGCGTCGAGGCTGCACTACGAGCTTCCCTCAAGGCTCACAAGCGCATCGCAGGTGGGTTCTCTCTTCTCTCTGATCTTCGTTGTGTGCAGACCTGACTTGAGGTTGGCTCGGTGATTGTGTGCAGAGAAGAAGCAGTGGAAGGACCTGACCAAGGTGGTGGCCACGAACACAGCGCACTGCACGGCGCACTACGGCCTGGCCACCGAGCAGCCGCTCTATGTCTGCACCCGGTGCAGCGACGTGACGGCGGCCAACGACGAACCGGCGCCTGTCGTGTGCGGCGCTTGCGTGCGTCGGTGCCACATGCACAAGGAGCAGCCCAAGAAGGGCCAGCTGCCTCGGCACATCCTCCCCATAGCCCAGGCCAAACGCAACGCCACGTACGGCGGCCTCTTGTTCGCTGCTGCCACACACACACACACACGCTGACATATCGTCGCACACAGTTGTGAGTGTGGAACGAGCAAGTTCGACGGCGCGAAGCAGGACGAGTGCGCGCTGGGGCTGGAGAAAGAGAAGAGCAACTTGGCGTGGCTCAACGAGCCGGACCGAAGCTTCACGCTCAAGTACTGTACAGATAAATGCCAAGAAGGCAACCGAATCGAGACCGGCCACTGCTGGGAGGACGAGGAAGAACTCGTCGCTTGCGCCTACTGCCAAACCTCTTTCCATGCGGACTGCGTGGTACGAGTGGAGCTGCATGCCTGTGATGTGATGACCCAACGCTATCATCTAACTCTCTTTCACGCGCGTTCATCCCCTCAGGAGGCGGAGGACCGGAAGAAGGAGGAGTTTGTCTGTGGCGCCTGCCTGAGTGCGCGAGTACCGCATCTGCAGGCGTATCTCAGATCCTCCACGGGCGGTCACGGTGAGTCGTTTCGCGAGTGTCTCTTGGGTTCCTTACTCTTACCCATGCGTGTGTGGATGCAACCACTAGGGCCGCGAGTGCTGGGCAGGGTCTGCCTTGGAGGCTGTTTCCTCATCGCGTCGTGGCGTCAGGAGATCATCAAGGACGACTCGGAGATTCGCAGGAGGGCAGGTGCTGAAGACCTTGCCGTTCGTTACCGAACGTCGTGATGGCTGACTTGTGCTTTCTGCTCGGCTACAGCGTTCACGGTGCGCTACGGCCTGCGCCCTCTCGCCTTGGTGCTCTCTTCGTGCGTCGGCACGTCAAATACCGACAGTGACGAACTGGACGATGACCAGCTCACCGCCTGGACGGCGAAGGCTGGCGAGGCCGCTCAGCTGCTCATCTCCCTCGTCAAGAATGGTTCACACACTCCCCTTTGCTCAGGAGTCGATGAATTGCATGATCTGATTGCTGTGCCGTGCCGTGCCGTACAGCCGACGAGGACTTTGAAGATTACATCAAGCGGATTCGACAAGCGGCGCATAAGGAAGGCCTGCCCGCTCTGCTTCTCTCGCTCCTCTCTCGCTGTCATGAAGTGCTCCTGTCGTCTGCTTCGGCACCGAAGAAAACGAAGCAGCAACAGCGAAAGGACGCGGCCCGGCAGAAGCAAGCGCGACAGCTGGCCACCACCATCTGCACCGCCTTGACGTGGTCCCTGAAAGATGAAGGTTCGACAGTTTTTGTATGCATGTGTTGTGCACATGCGTGTTGTCGCTCACTCTGTCTTTGGTGCAGAGGAAGGACAGGACGCCATGGGCAAACTGTATCTGCCGTCTGTGTTGCTTGACTTGTTGTGCAATGAGATTGACAACAACGAAGACACGGACAAGGCCAGTCTGGCACACAACGCAGCGACAGCCCTCGCGACGTGCCTCATGAACTGTACGGCGATTCCACTTCATCACCGTCCACGGGTCGTTGTACCTTACGTGTGTGTCCGATTCTCTTCACAACGTATGACAGCGCACAAGAGCCAGAGCAGCCTGGCTACGGACAACCGCGCACAGCAGCTGTGGTCCCTCATCGGCAGTTGTAAATGCGATGAGTCCCGAGCTACCATCATGGCCTACGTTCTCTTCGTGTTCTCCAACGCTGTTGCCTTCTTCTCTGAAGGTGCGCAGCTGCGCGACTCGACTTTGTTGACGTCACTCAACCTAACTCGTGATGATAAACACCGCACGACAGACACGTTGGATGAGATGAACGACAAAGCCAAGATGAGCTTGCTGCTGGAGATTGTCACCGACTCGTCAAATCCTGGTGTGAGGCTCCACTCTGCCCGCGCGCTGGCTCACCTTGCTCGACGAGACTGTACGCTCCCTCGGCTTTCACTGTAGCTGGTCAACGATTCCTCGTTAACGTGCTCGCATCATGATCACACCAGGCAACGTGCCACGTACGCTCAGGCGAGAGGGCGGAGTCGAGCAGCTGGCCAAGCTGTTCCTCGCTCTCAGCGATGGCGGCTCGAAGGAGGACCCATACCGCCACGCAGTGCTCATCCTGCTCTTGACGCTGTGCACTCAGGACGCCAAGAGCGCGGTTCGCCTGCTGGCGGTCAAGCGTATGGAGAAGGCCCTCACGCGGCTCCGCAAGGATGAAGACGCCTCGTTCCCGCTTCGGCTGTGCGCTAATGAGATCCTCGGCGCCGCACGACCGTCTCTGGTCTCCACCAAGATCGGCAAGAAGAAAGGCAGCAGAAAAAACACACAAGCCTACGACGACGATGCGGGCGAGCTGACAACGAGCGGCCACGCGAGCTTTCTGCCGCCGCCACTCTTTGTCAAGATGGGGCTGCTTGGACGCGGCGCATTCGCCAAGGTCTACAAAGGTACGAACTGGCCGAGAAGCAACGAACCTGACATTTGCTCGCTCTCTTACAGTAGAGTGCTCTATGTCTGTGTGCAGTGAGATTGTCGCA
Source organism: Acanthamoeba healyi (assembly GCA_000826305.1). Classification (NCBI taxonomy): domain Eukaryota; phylum Discosea; order Longamoebia; family Acanthamoebidae; genus Acanthamoeba; species Acanthamoeba healyi. The sequence goes on along the minus strand of CDFA01023959.1, from coordinate 4,336 downwards.
GAACTCGGACCAGCTGTATGCTCTGAAGCAGATTCAGATGTGGAACAAGCGCGCGTGCGTTCCTCGTGCTTCGTGCGGTCTTTCCTTTCACCGCCAATCTAACGCACACACCACACTACAGTGATCCCTTTTACTTCTTTGCCGAGGCCCAGATTCTCAAGTGCGTGATGCTTTCTCTCTCTCTCTGTATGTGTAGTGTCGTGTGCCAATCTTCCCCTCGTGTGGCGTACGATGGTCACTCTGACACTGATCGACATCTGCAGGGAAGTGAAGCACGAGAACATCATCAAGACTCATACCATCTACCAAGACCATTCGTCCATGTACTTCCTGCAGGACCTCATGGACACGACCCTCGATAGCGTTATTCATTCCCCCACGGAAGGGACACAGGAGGCCAAGGTGAGCAGCCCCATTCTTGTCTTGTCCCTTTGCCTTTGCCGCGGCCTACCACTCACAGGTGCAACACACACCCAACTGCAGCCCACGCCCCTACCGATGTCGTTCCTTCTGGACGTGTGCCTTCACATCGCGCGCGGAATGAACTACCTCCACGCCCGAGCACACCCGATCGTACATCGCGATCTGAAACCTGAGAACATCTTGTACGCTTTCGCTTTCGCTAGGCCCGTGCGTTCGTCGACTGTGCGCTGACCGCAGGTACATGTGATCGTCAACCCGCGGGTCGCCAGGCTTAAGCTGGAGCGAGAGGGTTCCATGATCAAGCTGAAAGAGCTGAAGATCACCGACTTTGGCGTGAGCCGATACCTCGACAATCCGCACAATGAGGTCGAGCGACCAATGACGCAGGGCATGGGAACCACAGGCTACATCAGCCCGGAGACCGCCATCGGCATGCAGCTCAAGGATGACGAGCTTTGGCTCAAGTCTGATGGTACGCTTGCTAGCGTGCTGTCTAGTCTGTTTTGTGTGACTGACTGTTGCTCACTGCAACGTTGCCTCTGTGTGTCGCAGTGTGGAGCTTTGGCGTGATCCTGAGCGAGCTGCTATCTCGCAGGAAGCCCTACTACGGCAAGATCACCAACGAAGTGAGCGGCATCATCGAGAGCGTCGCCGTGGTCGTGCACGACGGCAAGAAGCGCAGGGCCAACCGCAGCGATGACAAGGACGTCATGCCGTTCCACGAGGACCAGCTTCTGGGCCAGCCGCCCAAGCAACTGCTCGACCTCATGCGACGCTGTCTCTCGCTCACCATCTCTGCCCGCCCTAGCTTCAGGTATGACGACTTCGCCAACCAACCTGCGCGTTAGCCAGGCAATACTGACGTCCGTGGTGCAGTGATGTGGTGGAAGTGTTGGAAGAGCTCCAACAGTCGATGCCCGATGTGGACGTGGACGGCCCTGCACTGGTGGAGAAACGGCCCAAGCGAGTGGCCAAGCGACGGGCAAAGCCCGCAGCGCCAGCGCCTCCTGGCGTGTCGCCAGAGCCGCAGCAGCCGCTGCCCCTTACGTGCACAGCGGCCAAGATTCAGACGACGGTCCGGCGCGTCGCCCGACGGCGAAACAAGGGCGCGCCACCGTCCGCCTTGTGCACTAAGAAAGCCCAGAACCAGGATGACGAAGAGAATGAGGTCCAGGACAAGGAAAACGTCAAGCCGCTGGCCAACAGGCTCAAGAAGATGCGTCTGTGAGTCCACATCACCGTGCTTTAAAGCTAAATCCACACTCCATTTTTTACACGCTTTCGTAAACTATGTTCAGGTTACCATCCCCCTCTCTCTATCTTCTGTCTCGCTTGTCTATCTCGCTTCCAACAGTACTTGGTCATCAAGCGCGGCGGATGTGGCATGAGTTGCACTGCCTTTGAGCAGTCGCAAAGATGAAGTAAGTCTAAAAGACACACAGTGACGAGAGGCTAGAACAGAACGGCGATGAGGAGGACCACCTACCATGCCAGCGTCCCTTGCTTGTTGTGTGCACGCTGCCACCGTATGCTCCTGTCCTTGCCGCACTGCCCACACCGCCTCACCTTGTTGCCAGCTACGTGAGCGCTTCGCTTTCGCTCTTTGATGTTTCGGACACGTTAGCGCCGTTGAACCACAAGCACGGCAGCTGTCAGCGAGGGGTGGCATTCGAGTACGTACTGGGATACTTCCTGGACGTGTTGACGGGTAGAGATAGATTGGCCTTGAAGATGTTCATCTGCTGCCGGAGACAGGCTACCTCGTCGTCCATGGCCTGCGTCAGTTCCTCATCTGGGCCCTCTGCGTTGGCTACCTCGCTGAGCGCCAGCACCGCACGGGCAAAGGCGGCAACCTGTCTCGGCCGAGAGAAGGCGAGTATGTCTCAGCATCTTATCACAAGTCAAGGATTTAAAAACAAAAAAGAACGAAACACGCAGTCACATGCGACTGCCCATACATACTATGTGGTGTGGTGGTCACAACCACATGCGAGGGCAAGTGGTTGGATCGTTCAGGGGCGGTGACCGTGCTGGTGATGGATGAACAATAGAACCGAAATCCTAAACTAGGTGCGTACCCCTTCTAACGCCTCGCTGGCGACTGCATTCAAGCGGTACCTGTGGTTAGGGATCGACAGCAACGCATCAAGCTCGACGTTGATTGTGGCGAGGTGGGTGTTGGATTGTTGGGCACACATCTCTCTGTTGGGCTAGCAAGTCGTTTACTCTCACGTTCTTGCCTGCCCCAAGGAAAGGGAGATTTCAGGTGACGCAACCGTGCCCATCAACAAGATTCACCTGGTGCTGGAATAACTCCGAGCAGCTAAGCTCCGAGCAAGCATTTCTTGCCCTGGTTCCCTAGCTGTCCTCAACCAAGGCTGCCCGGTGTCATCGCTTGCCTCGGTTGAGGAAGCGTAGAACCAGGTAGAAGCTCAGGCGGAGGAAGAGGAGCATGGCGAGGAGAACGAGATACCACTGCCACAACTCCACCTTGTCGTAGCCGTAGTGCTCCAGGATTTGCTCGCCTGTTTGATGTTGTTCATGGTCGATTAGCTAGGTAAGGAGAGCTTAGAGATAGAGGAGAGGGCAACGATGTACCTGTGAGGTAGGACGGATGGTCAGACTTGTTGGGGTAGGCGCAGAAGTATTGGTCGGGGCTGACGCGGACGCGCTCGCACGGATATACCTCGTCCTTGAATTCGTTAAACATGAAGATCTGCACCCACCACCACCACCCACCACCACCATGCATACAGATCAGACCAGACCACACCACATGTACAACAATGGTGACCTCGGAAGAGATTGATGAGTCCGAACCTCGAAGGCATACTTGTGGAAGGAGATGTAGTGCAGCCAGATCCACCAGCCCGGCTGTTGGTGCCGAGAGCGATGTGAGCAAGAGCGCGGCCATCATGATGGGAAGCAAACGTACGATATTGCTGGCCTTCACGAAGAATCCACAGGCTAACATGAACATGCCGTAGAAGCCAGCGCCCACGGCCAGGCCAATGATCAGATGTGGCACCAGCGCACTGTACAACAACATTGAGGGCATCTTGTCAGCGAAGCATGGTCGTTGGGGCGGGTGGAGGAACCATACCTGACCGTGACGACCATCGCCTCAGCTACCATGAGGGCCAGGCTCAGGTCGAGCAGGAAGTGACCGAACCCGCTGGTCTTGAGGCCCACCAGGAAGTAAGCGGTCACCGAGAAGATGGCAGCAATGGCAATGATGAATGGGATGCTGATCAAAGTCTGAGCCATTGCATACGCGCTCACCCTAGAGTGATCGGACCAGAGTCAGTCTCGGTACTCGCATAGGACATAAACGAATTTGCCGCGTGGAAGGAGTGAAGAGACGAGGCACCTGTAAGCTCCGTTCATGCGTTCTCGGACAAACAGGAGCTTGTCTTCGATGAACGCAGGTACAGCAGCAATGGACATGAAGGTAAGGAAGGCAACGGAGAAGAACAGCACCGAGATGCGATCTTGGATTGCCTGCGCAAGCACGATCGCCAGCGCGTCAGTCACGCACAGGTGTATCCAGCGACATTTGCGCAGCGTACGTCTTGTGAATTCGAGATCTGGAAGAAGAGGGTGCCCATCATGAGCGCGAGCATGAAGTACATGGCTATACGAGCCCAGTAGATCGCCGGGTTCTTAATGAACACGAAGAACGTGCGCCGCATCAAGACCAGCGTCTGATACCTTGCGCACAATATCATCAACTGTGATGTGAGAATCTCCACTCTGATACAACTGTACTGTCTCCATCCGCGGCGAGCGGGATTGTTGTGTACCATGTCGCGTTGGCGTATTTGCCCTTGACGGACTTATAGAGCTCTCGGGTTCGCTCGATGAACGACTCCTCTTTGGTGCGGTCGATCCGCTCCCGATTACACCGAGCTGC
>CDFA01023937.1:0-11408 GCA_000826305.1 Acanthamoeba healyi | reverse complement strand
CCATGATTATCACCAGGATCACCGCAGCCGGGATGATGGAGCTCAGTGTGGCGATCAGCACCACATCCGACAAGTCGCTCGAGCTCACGGCCGTCTGACAATAATCGCCGAACCAGGACTCGACGCACGTGCACTTGTTGTCGTAGCACGCGCCTTGATCAGAGCACAGGAGGCCGGAGGTGGGGTTGACGCAGTTGGCGATGGAGCTCACCTTGCGTCCGTTGCACGTGACATTGGCCAGTGCCAGCAGGATGCGCTTGCTCAACACAGGCACTCTCGCCGCCTGCGATACTCCGTTTCTGATCGACACAACATTGTCATGTCAGTTCAGTCCAGTTCAGTGTTGGCGTGGTGTCTTGCGTTCGTTGGTAAAGTCACCTGACTGCAATACGCCTGGCCCGGGAAGACGACTGCGTCCACCAGATCCAATCCACCACTGCCGCCGCCTTGGTGCAATCTGTTGCGTTCGACGGCACAACGAACGAGTCGTAGAGGGTCACCGGATAGCTCTCCACTCCGTCTCCTGATGGTGGTCCGGGTTTGAGACGTAAGTTGTTACCCTCGTGCCGGAGTCATATCAGATCAGCGGCTGTATGCGCACCAAATAGTGCGCCATGGAGGAGGTGCTCAGTCGACGGGTCCGAGAAGTCTCTCATGGCCGATTCCACGCCCGTCGTCGAAGGCGCGATGAAATTGCCTGCCGAGTTGAGCAGCGCTGCCATCCGCACGCTCTTGGTCGTCGCGACCGTTCCGCTCGTGAGCACCGAAAAGGAATAGGGGAGTGTGTTCATGCGTGGGGCAATGGTCGACTCCGTTCCAGCGAAGCCTATCGTTCGGTTGGCGATCGACTGCACCGGGTAGTTGGGCTGGTCCACCACACCCACCTGCACGCGCGAATACGGTCAACGGGCGGGTGAGGATCGCGGCCATACGGCACTGAGTGTAAGAGCGGGAGTGTACCAAGGCGCTGAAGTCGGCACTAACGCTCGACAGCGCCCTCGTCACCGTTCGCGTGAGCGGTGAAGGGTCGGTGCCGACGATCACCGTGATCGTCTGATTGGTGAGAAGGCTGGCGTACAGCGGGTTGATAGCCACGATGCGAGGATCGTTCCACAGCTTGACTTCGTAGAGGTAGATCGCCGCCCACAGTTCGAGAGTGAGGTTGAGCGGAGGCGTCATGTACGTGAGCTCAGGGATCTATGTCATCGTGAACGGTGATGTGAGATGGCAAGTGGCACTATAGGTGCGGGTGCGAGTGGCACGACTGCAGTACGAACGTTGTAGCAAGGGAAAGCAGCAGAGCCAAGGATAGGAATGATTGTCACGCCTTCGATATCAACCTCCTCCAGTGTTGCACCGCTTGTCACTAGTGCCAGGTCCACCGCTCCTATTCATCGCCGCGTGAGTTTGACAGAGCAGCATCAGCAGCATGGCCACCAGGAGTAGGAAGTCTCACGCACCAGTGGAGCGGCGAGGGTGACATTGGGCAGGTTGTAGCTGTGCACGATACCCGATCCGTAGAGCGGCACCTGCATCTGGGCCCCGCTCAGGTACGACGAGTTGATCTGACTGTCCAGTGCCGCAAAGTTGCTGAAGGCCACTTGATGGGCGTAGAGGACGAGCGTGAAGCTTTCTGTGCCCGCGTAGGTCAGCGTCACTGTGTCGCGAAAGAACTGTCGGATTCCACGCGCAGACACAGTGTGCGTGAGTGACCGAGGCCAGCTCCTCTATCAGAAGGCCGCAAGCGGCAACACAAGGCGAAACGACAACTTGTGAAGCGCGAGGGCAGTACGCACCGTGTAGCTGGAGCAGAGATTGACGAGCACGTTGTAGAGCGAGTACTCGCCCACGGAGTAGAGCGACACACTGCCCTCGACCTTATGTTCTGTAATCAGAGGACACACAGAGTAGAGCGTGAGCGCCTTCGCTGACTCCGGGTGGAGGTGGAGGGTGGTGTGGTCGGACGGAGGGCGGTACCGTGTAGGGTAAAGGAGAGTAGGATGGTCAAGAGGAACAGAGCAAGCGCGTGCCTGACGCCGAGCATAATGACGATGTATTCGGGCTCGAGCTGGAGAAGATGAAGCTGTGTAACTCACCGGCAAAGAGGCGTGTGGAAGGAGTTGCGGGCAAACTAGAGATGACCCGATAGCGGCCGGAGAGGTGAAGCTGCTGATCCTGGAAGCGTCGTGTGGAGAGGACTGCGTCTGTGTGCGAGTGCGGCCTGTCGGCCAGTTGAGGTAGTCAGAAATGCCCGTAGCAGACCAACACGCATCCAAAAACGCACACGCTCCGCAACCATCGGGACATGTGCGCCGTCACACTGTCGATAACGCTCGTTGTTAGGATATCAAGTGGGCCACGTGGTAAGGACTCGCTCCATTCCCCGGTCATGGTTGTTCACTAGATGCACAAAAGGAAACTACATCTGCGATTAAGAGGAAAGTCGAGTTCGTTGCCAAGCAGCGGAGCGGGTTACCTGATGCCCATCTTCGATCCCTTGTGATCGCTAACGAGTGCAAGAAGACCTATTGGAGGCAGACGGACCACCCGATGACCACCCAGGACCATGTAAGGGGGGGATGACGCACAGATGTGTCTCCGCTCTCCTTTATTCGCTTCACTCGAGTGCAACTGGTGGATCGAAAGCGCAGGAGGCGCCACCCACGATCAAGGCGCGGCAGGTGCAGCAGAGGAGAGGAGAGAGAGAGGACTGACGAGATGGGATAGAGCGTGCACTTAGGTGCGGTCGAAGCTCTGCCTGTAGTTGGAGTCGCCCTCAGTGACCTCACGCTGGTAGAGCACCATCGAGAAGATGAACTTGCCGGCCTGTTGATGATGAGTTCACACGAAGATGAGCTAAGGGCGGCAGCAGCGTCAAAGCAGAACTGAGCCGAGCTCTACGTACAAGGACAAACATGTAGAAGAAGCTCGACACGAAGACAGTCTTCAAGCCGTTGCACTGGTCCTTGGCGTCGCCGCTGAGGTCACCGCAGTCCTTGTAGCTGTACGAGAAACACGAAGCACATGTTAGGCGGGGCTGGCACTCTTCCTCTCGTCGAGAGCCACTACATCGCCACACACACTAGCTGGTGTAGAGAGGTGGTGTGACGCACACAAACTGCTGGCTGGAGGTGCCCATCACGACGCTGAGGGGGATGATGAACAGGATGATGAAGAAGACCGTCTGTGCCACAACCAAACAAATTAGCCATTATATAAAAATTCCTCGAAAACTGAATATAAAATTATCGGGGGGGGAGGCGTACGGCGAGGAGCGAGATGCGCTTGACGATGGACCACGGGGCGAGGGCGGACGCGACGGTGGTGGCCATGATGGTGAGGGACATGAAGAGGCCCCAGACAAAGTAGTACACGTGCGGCTGCGACGTGTCCACGCCGCCATTGTCGTGGCTCTCCAGCTGCTTGCTCGCGCCCCTGTTGTCAAATTTGTTAAAAATGTACAAAAACGTGAGACCAGATACCTCCATTCATACCACCAATAATTTAGATCGTGAAATGGTTGCAAATTTCGAAAAAGAATGGAAAAATGAAATGAAATATTAAAATCTTGGCGGAAACGAACCAGCCGGAAATCCAGAGGATGAACGAGAGGGCGTGGCCGGCCATGAGGACCGCCGCAATGATGATCACCTTGATGTCGAGCGCCATTTTTCTTCTCTCTCTTCCGATGCAGTCAACAAAACGAAAGAGCTTTGGCTTTGGCCTCCACCGCTCCCATGTCGACACATTTTCATTAAGCTTGCATTCAGCGAACCCAATGGAAGACTTGGTGAACATTTGCGCATGTTGGGCAGGCGCTCGCCAACCTTTGCTCTTCGACCAACCAGTGGCTGTCACAGAATGAACCCGTGGCACAGAGGGTCTCGGCGAGCGAGCAGGAACTCGCTGCGGCCGGACACGAAAGCTGCACGGCCGTTCAAGAGCGAGATGTGAGAAACGATCGTGATTGCTCAATGCAACACATACCTGTGCCAGAAACGACGGGGATGATAGCCTCGTGTGGGCCGAAGCGCGTGACGCTTGCCACGGTGCCTGTGAAGCTTGTGCCGATGATACTCTCGATAACCGCCGGCTGTCCTTGTTCAATCTGCCGTCTTGCGTGGAGCAAGGCCAGGCGACCGCTTACGCCGGTGCCTGTATGTGCACGTTGCTCTGGTGAGTAGGAGAATGCAAGCTCATGATGGGACATGTTGGTCGTTACCGGTGGGCGATCGATCAATTTCGCCGTCAGCGAACACGCACACGTTGCGGCTGTGGTGCTGTGCGGTGTGGGGCGGACTAACAATGATGGTCCCTTGTAGCTCAACGTCAGCCCGTATTTACTCGCATTACGGCAACGTGTGCACGTGATAAGGAATATACCGTAGAGGAAGCCGAGGTCCTGTTCGAAGGGATGAACGAGCCCGATTTGTTTCATAGCGGCCTGCTTGATGGCTACGCCGATATGCTTCAGCTTGTCACACTCCTGCACGGGTTGTATGTGATTGCCTGGTGAGTGGCCCATCTGGAGAAGGCAATGGCGCACAAGACGCACCTGGGGCACAATTGAGGTCGGCGGTAAGCCCAGCTCATCAGTGCTGATGTAGGCGTAGAAGGCGCCACCAAAGCCGATGTCCACTTTCACTGTGTCCTTACCTGCAGCAGCGGCAAACAGTCAGCACCGCGAAGCCAGGCTGTACCGTGGTTTAGGCGTCGTACCAATCAGCGGCACAAATGACGACGATTTGAGTGGAACGTCGAGCTTGTAGGCAAAGGAAGGGACATTGGCGAAGCTCACGCGCTCCACAGATTGGCCGTCCTAAGTGGCATGGAGACGGCGTACGTCGAAGGATTAGCTCAGTCATGTCACATGTCACAGTCGCATGTCATGGAGAGTGACGAGTCCTCAGACCTTTGCAAAATGCGCTTGGGCGGTCACGAGTCCGGCAGGAGTGTCAATCCTCAGCTCCGCACGACCGTTGGCCGCATCGTGATCGTGATGGCAGGGAATCCGGACTCGACCAAGAGCTTGGTCATGGCGATGATTCCGTGCCCGCACATCTGGCGGATGTCACAGACACCTTTCGTTGTCAACAACAGCTCGCAGGTGCATCCATCGTCGGTGATACATCAGTGGCCTTTCACGTACCGAGCTGTAGCCCTCGTTATGGAGGAATAGAACACCTACATGAGCTGTAGGCGAGTGCGGCGCGAAGAGCAGACACCCATACATATCCCTGATCACGCCACACACACACACACACACACATACACCATGGGACGAGGTGAGTTAGTTCCGATGAGGCGAGGCAGTCGCGTTCGTACCGATGCCCGCGTGGTTCCCACATGAGCGCAGTGCGCAGGTGGTCGCAGTTGCGCTGCATGTAGCGACGGCGCGCCAGCATGTCGCCCTCTAGGTCGAACGGCACCTCGCGGTCCAGGCCGCCCACCACCACCCGCAGCGGCTCGCCCTCGGTGTGCATGTCCACCACGCTCACCACGCTCGCGTCCGCCCCCGAGCTCGTCGCACGCTCCCACCACCGCCCCACCTGCGCCTGGAGTCCCTTCAGCGCCTCCGCGCCGCCTCGACCGGCAGCCGCCTGTCCGAGCCCCAGCGCGGGCCCACCCACCGTTCTTCCCCACAGCGGCCCAGCCAACCTGCACCCACGCCTTGCCATCGCCACACGCTCGCTGCTGCCTTATGCCCAGCGCACCTCCTGCATCTGGAATGCACTAAAAGAATGATTATTAATATTAATCATAAAAACAAAAAACCAAGATTTTTAAAAATAAAAAAAACTGGCCAACCCAAAAAAGGCTCTCGTTTCCTTTTTGCAGATGTTTTTATTTCCGTTCCTGATCAGCAGAACATGTGGACGAGCTTGGGCGAGGAGAGCATGAAGTTGGCCCGCTCGTCGCCCACGATCGACTGCAGCTGGTAGACGTCGAACTTGGAGTAGAGCACCGTGCATGAGGTGTCCACCACGTCCGACAGGCCGTTCAAGATCTCCGGGTAGAAATGGCCGTACTGTACATCAACACAGGTATGACATGCACCAGACGCGACGTCACGATCAGATGATGAACATATGAAGAAGAAGGAGGAGAGAGGAAATGCTGTGTCGTTTCCTCTGCGCACCTGAGGAAGACCGTAGAAGACGATGTTCTTGGCGCCCTTGATCTTGTACCGTCGGAAGTAGTGGAACCGCTCGGTGAAGAGCATGAAGTCCCGCCGACCCGTGACGAAGAAGCTTCGACCTCGCGCCACCTCATTGCCGGGCGTGTACCTGCGCCACACATGACACGTCAATGAACACGAAACGAGAATGTGTGGTGTTGGTGCTGAACAGAGAGAGAGAGAGAGAGGACAGGGGAGGAGTACTCGCAGCAGAGGCAAAAGGAGGGATCGTCGACGTCCTCCTTCATGAAGTTCCTCACGCGCACATAGTCAAAGTAGGACGGGAAGAAGATGAAGACGTGCTTCGACACGGAGGCCTTGAGCTGCGGGTAGATCTGGAGGCACCGCGGAGGAGGAGAAGGCCATGACACGTCCAGCATCAGGATTGTGTCGTGCGCACAGCCGCAGCTGGAGCGGGCTACGGCGGATGACAAGGGGCGTACCTTTTGCGTAAAGTACTTAAACCGCGCATCGTCGATGGACTCGATGTCGTTACAGTCAAGCTTGTGGAACACCTGCTGCACCTTGAGCACGACTCGAGAGATGGTACCCGGCTCTTTGCGCGCCACCTTGACCGTTCCACGCATGTCTGGGCGCAGGGTAAGGTGTTTAGGTCTTAGCACCAACAGGTTTGGTGAAGAGGTAGGTACTTGAGCAGTTGCGGTTCATCAACGCGTGAAGCTCCACCGTCTGCACCGACGAAAACACGAGCGTCTGCCTAAAGTACTTGGCACTGAAGACGGCTGGTGTCAGACCCAGCACGCACGCACGCACACTATTCCCAAGGATGGTAGGCAATCGCTTACCCGTTGTTGAGCGACCACGATCGGATACGGGAGAAGTCGCAGTCGTGCGCCTGCTTGGGCTTGAGGTTGAGGTGCGAGAAAAGCAGGGTCACGTGATCCCAGTTCTGCATCTGGAAGACGTCGGCCTGATCGGCGATCACCAGCTCCACCGAGGACAAAAAGTCGTAGTCGCGCTTCTTGTCACTGTCAAAGACCACGCGAGTAAGGACAACAGTGAGCCAGTCTGCCCTCTTCGTAGTAGGGACTCGAGAATCCCAAATGGGAGGTAGTACTGTACCCTGGCGCGCCCACGAGCATCCTGAGACCGAGCGGCGAGGCGACGATGATGTCAGAGGCATAGAAGTCGGCGAAGAGCTTGATAGTCTTCTTCGTGAGACTGACACCGAACCGGAAGCAATCGTCGATGTTGCCCGAAAATGTGTCCAGATAGTCCTCTTCACAAGCAAAAGCGAAGCGCACATAAGCAACGTATGTGAGCAACACGAGCGCTCGAGCACAACAAGGGAGGGAGGAAGTTCAAGGCATACGTGGCCTGTTTGGATTGATCGTCTCCTCCTCCACGCCGTAGTCTTCGAAGAATCGCGTCTTGTTTGCTACACTCTCCTGTGTAGTACGAGTGAGATTGAGCGTGTGAGCGGACAGCAGAACACTGAGAAGAACACGAACTAATTAGCTGAGGAATCAGGCACGAGACGCACCTGCTGCAGCTTCGGTGCAAGCTGGAGGATTAGCTTGACAACCTCCAAAGCCGTATTACGGAATGGCACCAGGATCAGGATCTTGGGCCGCACGAAGCCCTGGTCCCTCAGGTCACTGCGCAACAGAAGCGTTTGTCTCACGTGAGATTGACATGAATCCGATGCTCTCAAGCGCGACTCACGTACTAAAGCGCTCTCTTCTCTTCGGACGCGGCATTGAGCTTGGCGCTGTTCTTGAGGATGTTGTCGCGCGTCCTGGTCAAACAGTACGACGTCAGCAGGAGCGTTGCCGGTGCATCGGCCACGAACATCAGAGGGGAGGGTGGTGTGTGAGCATACTTGAGCAAGTGGTTGATGGCATGAAGCACGTAGAGGGAGCGGATCTCTGCCGCGTTCTGGCTAGTGCGCGCCGTGAAGAGCAGATCCTTGTACTCGTTCAAAATGGGGAAGAGCCCCTCTTGCAGCTCGGTGAACACCTTCGTCTTCCTCTTGGCTGTTGATCACCACAAGACGATGAGAGAATCCATGTCAGCTCATCACTAATTCATCACAACATCTTTGATACGTCAGCTCCAGAGATCACTAACGCTCATACATACCAAAGACACGCTCCCACTGATCGGACAGGCGCTTCTTCATCTTGAAGCGGGTAACGAGGGACGTGGCCGGACGAGAGAAGACGGAGGTCGGCAGGCGAGAGCCTGAGAGCGGAGGGAAGACAGCCACCGCCGGCTCGGCCGAGTCGACCTGCTGCACAGACCACAAGTTTACATCCGGGTCAGCAGCAGGAACCATGTGGGTTGTCACGAGATGCAGGACCGTACCTCGTCTTCTTTGGTGTCGGTGGGCAGCCGGGTGCGCACGATGCCCAGCACTTCGTCTTCGTGCGTGTTCCACTTGCTGGCAACGAGCTGCTTCGCCACATCCTCGCCGTTTTCGATCTGCGCGCACCGAGTCAGTTATGCCGAGCTCGCGGGCTGCGTCGCGTCGTGAAGTGACGGCGCTGTTGTACCTCAGAGGCAAAGGAGTGGAAGGGATCGCCGCCCTGCTCTTCCTCCACGCCGAGCGCGGTGAGGTCTTCCTCCTGCACCGTGCTGGTGTCCATCTCCTCCGGCTCGGCATCCTCGTCTCCTTCCTCTCCTTCTCCGTTTGCGTCCTCCTCTGCGCCGTCGTCGTCGTCGCCATCTGCCTCGGCAGCGTCAGCCTGCTCTTCCTCATCGCCGTTCTCCTCTTCTTCCTCTGCCTCCTCTTCCGCTGGCGTCGCCACCTTTGCCTTCGCGTGCACCGCTGGCTTCTTAGCCGTCGTCTTGGCCTGCTTCTGCTGCTTGGCCTTCTGCACTTCCTCCTTCCTCTTCTGCTGTAGCTGCAGCGCCTTGGCCTCGGCCGCAGCGCGCTGTTCCTGCTGCAGCGCGTCCTGCTGCTGACGGCGCTTGGCCGCGAGCGCGGCCTCCCGGCGGCGCTTGACCTGGTCGCTCAGCGTGTTGCCAAAGGACCACAGCAGTCGCTCGTAGGAGGACATCTCGTCCTCGTCCTCATCTCCGCCATCTTCATCGGCATCGCGATTTTGCTGCTGCGGAGCGGCGCGGCGGGCCTGGGCGGCAGCGGCCTCCTCGCGCCGCACGGCCTCGGTGACGTCGCGGATGCGATCGGACACGAGCTCCTCCACCTCGGCGCCTTCGGCGCTCAGCTTGGTCGCGTACCGATGGGCCGCCATTCCGCTCTCCTTCCTGCGCCGTTTGTTCGCGCCACCACCACCGCCCCCTCCCCTCTTTCCTCCTCCACCGCCTCCTCGTCTCTTCATGTCCTGGTCTCGAGGTAATCTCTCTCTCTGCTCCGGCCGAGATGAGATTTATCGAACAAACAAAAAACTAAAATCAAAACTTTGTGGTGAAAGGAAATGGGAGAGAAATGGCGAATTCTTAAATTTCTCGTGGAATGCAGAAATTTCTTTGTTTTGGTCCCCTAATCGCGAATCTCGAATCTCAATCGAAATCATCTGATTATCGAAGCTCTCCCGGAGGTCAGAGAAGACATCCAACCCACCTCGTACTAGACATGTCAAAGAACAGCAGAGTGGTGCGTCCGCCCAAGCGGCAGCGCGGGGAGAATGGAAACGTGCCCAAGGGCAGGGCCGCCGGCGCCGGCGGCGCGAAGCGGAGGACCAGCGGAGGGGGCGGAGGGGGCGAGCAGGGCTATTGGAACAAGCTGGGACGGCAATTCGAGGTCAGCTCCGAGGAGGACAAGGACGAGTGGTCCGCCTCGGACGAGGAGGAGGCGGAGGAGCTCAACCCGTCGGGCGTCAACTACATGCGCAGCGATGCGACTCGCGCGGACGACGCGGACACAGCCTCGGCGATCGTGCAGCGATGGAAGCAAGCGCAGAAGCTGCAGCTGTCAGGCGGACAACAGCAGCAGCAGGAAGAGGAGAGCAAAGCTGCCGGCGAGAAGAGGAAGATCGAGGCCGTCGCGGCTGCTGAAGATGGCGAAGACGAAGATGACGACGACGACGAGCTGCCAGAGACGGACGAGTTTGTGAACGTGAACGGAGAGGGCGAGGAAGAGGCGGAGGGCGAAGAGGAGGCGGCGGCGGCAGGTGACGCGGAAGAGGACGGCGATGACGATGACGCGGAAGGCGAGGCTGAACAGGAGGAGGTGCCGCGAGTGCGCAAGGGTCCAGGCAGCGTGTCGTTCGCCCTAGTGCTGGGCAAGCTGCTCTCGCCCGACGGCCAGCCCGCACCTCAAGCGGCTCAGGACGAGGTAACTAACTCTCTCTCTCTCTCTCTCTCTGGCTTGTGTGCATTGGCGTCGTGTGTCGTGTGTCGTGCCATTCACTGACGGTTTGCCTGTGTCGTTGTTGCCTTGTTGATGCGCCTGGTCGCTGTGTGCAGGCGGAGGAGACCGCGCAGCCGGCAGACGTGGCGGATCCCATCCTGATGAACTTCAAGAGGAGGACGAACAGGAAGCTCCTGGCTGAGAGGCGAAGGAGGCGGGAGGCCCGAGACCTGGCGCTCAAGAAGAAGCTGCTCAAGGCCCGCGACCACCGCATCCCCACCGTTCTCAGCGAGCCTGCGGAGGTGCGCCTGCGCAAGCTGGCCACCAAGGGCGGTACGCGCTTACCCACACTCACGCCGGCTCTGGCCGTAGTCTCAAGCGGAGCGAAGGAAGCAGCCACCGCCTCCCCTGCTTGCTCACCACGTCTCTCTCTCTCTCTCTTTCGTTTGACCAAACAGTGGTGCAGCTCTTCAACGTGGTGAGGAAGCAACAGAAGGAGATGGCCATGCAGGACACCGAAGAACTCGAGAAGAGGAACCCAATCAAGGGTACACCACCACTCACGCACGCTCACGCACACATGCGCAACTGGCTAACACTCGTCATGCATTCGTACTCGTGCAGCCGAGAAGTTGACAAAGACAAAGTTCCTGGAGCTGCTGCAGAAGACGGGCGGCGCCAGGAGGGCGCCCAAGAAGGAACAGGAGGATGCCGTCAAGAAGGAACAAGCGGCCAAGCCGGCGTGGGACGTCCTCTCCGACGACTACATGCTGGGCGCCTCGCTCAAGGACCTGCCTGACGAGGAGGCCGACGAGTGATCTCATCATCTTCTCCCCTTGTTACGAGCCCTCCCCACTCATTCAACACGACGCTCATGCAAGTGTTGTCTTTGCAACGGTGTCTTCTTGTTAGACGTGTTGATGGTGATACAGAGAGGTGAGGAGTTGCTGGAGA
>CDFA01023936.1:0-12563 GCA_000826305.1 Acanthamoeba healyi | reverse complement strand
CCATGATTATCACCAGGATCACCGCAGCCGGGATGATGGAGCTCAGTGTGGCGATCAGCACCACATCCGACAAGTCGCTCGAGCTCACGGCCGTCTGACAATAATCGCCGAACCAGGACTCGACGCACGTGCACTTGTTGTCGTAGCACGCGCCTTGATCAGAGCACAGGAGGCCGGAGGTGGGGTTGACGCAGTTGGCGATGGAGCTCACCTTGCGTCCGTTGCACGTGACATTGGCCAGTGCCAGCAGGATGCGCTTGCTCAACACAGGCACTCTCGCCGCCTGCGATACTCCGTTTCTGATCGACACAACATTGTCATGTCAGTTCAGTCCAGTTCAGTGTTGGCGTGGTGTCTTGCGTTCGTTGGTAAAGTCACCTGACTGCAATACGCCTGGCCCGGGAAGACGACTGCGTCCACCAGATCCAATCCACCACTGCCGCCGCCTTGGTGCAATCTGTTGCGTTCGACGGCACAACGAACGAGTCGTAGAGGGTCACCGGATAGCTCTCCACTCCGTCTCCTGATGGTGGTCCGGGTTTGAGACGTAAGTTGTTACCCTCGTGCCGGAGTCATATCAGATCAGCGGCTGTATGCGCACCAAATAGTGCGCCATGGAGGAGGTGCTCAGTCGACGGGTCCGAGAAGTCTCTCATGGCCGATTCCACGCCCGTCGTCGAAGGCGCGATGAAATTGCCTGCCGAGTTGAGCAGCGCTGCCATCCGCACGCTCTTGGTCGTCGCGACCGTTCCGCTCGTGAGCACCGAAAAGGAATAGGGGAGTGTGTTCATGCGTGGGGCAATGGTCGACTCCGTTCCAGCGAAGCCTATCGTTCGGTTGGCGATCGACTGCACCGGGTAGTTGGGCTGGTCCACCACACCCACCTGCACGCGCGAATACGGTCAACGGGCGGGTGAGGATCGCGGCCATACGGCACTGAGTGTAAGAGCGGGAGTGTACCAAGGCGCTGAAGTCGGCACTAACGCTCGACAGCGCCCTCGTCACCGTTCGCGTGAGCGGTGAAGGGTCGGTGCCGACGATCACCGTGATCGTCTGATTGGTGAGAAGGCTGGCGTACAGCGGGTTGATAGCCACGATGCGAGGATCGTTCCACAGCTTGACTTCGTAGAGGTAGATCGCCGCCCACAGTTCGAGAGTGAGGTTGAGCGGAGGCGTCATGTACGTGAGCTCAGGGATCTATGTCATCGTGAACGGTGATGTGAGATGGCAAGTGGCACTATAGGTGCGGGTGCGAGTGGCACGACTGCAGTACGAACGTTGTAGCAAGGGAAAGCAGCAGAGCCAAGGATAGGAATGATTGTCACGCCTTCGATATCAACCTCCTCCAGTGTTGCACCGCTTGTCACTAGTGCCAGGTCCACCGCTCCTATTCATCGCCGCAATCCACTCATACAGCAATCCGTCAGTTGTTTGTTTCTGCATGCACTCAAGTCAACTGCAAACACGGTGTACCTTGGCTGATGTCGCGCACTGCCGAAGCCACGTCACCGATGAAGAACTTCTGCAAGAATGTGTTGGAGCCGTAGTTGACTGCCATGTCTGACAGTGCTGACCTGTCGATGCCCTCGCTCATGACGTAGGCCGTGGTGAGGGCCAGTTCGCCCTCGCACTCCACCGTGCCCAGCACGTCGATCACCTTCTTCTTGAACGCCACCGACAACGGCGCCCACCCCTGCGCCGACGCCCGATCGATCGCCCGCTGGTTGACCTGCAGCCAGCTCAAGAATCGCACCAGCTCCTGCGCGACCGAGCAGTCTTCGTCGGCGCCGCCTACTTGGTTGATGACCACAGTGGCCACGTAGCTCAGCGGCCACGACTCGGGACCCTCGCCGTCAAACAGGGGAATCAACAGATCGTCTGCCCATCACCCATAACGACGACAAGTCAGCGCTCTCAGTCACACCGCGACGTATCTCGGTGCAAGAGGGAACGGCACCGTTTTGCAGCAGCGTCGTCTGAAAGTCTCCCATGGCCGATTGGATGCTGGCCACCGTGGGCCTCACCGTCGCCCCGGCCTTGTTAACCATGCGAGCCATCACCGCTTGCGTCGCGGTCGCCGTTGCCAGATCAGAATAAGTGAGGCTGTACGGGCGCGTCTGTGTGTATGCGCGCGTGTTAGCCAGTTTACACCAACGCACGATAGACACAAGAAGAGAGCAACGCACCCGCACAAAGGCGAGTCTGGTTGTGCTGTTGGAGCCGGTGAACCCGCGACCCTCGGCGAATGGCGCCATCTGAGTGAACGAGCCGTTGAGTCGCGCGAGCTCTCCGGCGAAACGGGCGCTCAGCGCGCTCATGCCCCGCTTGAACGTCTCCGAGACGGACTCGCTCGTGGGGAAGGAGATGTTGTTCACCAAGAAGAAGTCTGCTATGCCTGGCGAGCCGTAGCAGAGTATGATCGGCTGGTGAGGCAGGTCGACCACGCCATTGCGGCTGGCGATGGCCGGGTCGTCCCAGTGGGTGATGTTACCCGTCCAGATCCGGCCCAGCGTCTCTCCATCCAGAATCTGTCCTCCCCCATCATCAACAGAGACGCCCAACGAGTGAGTTTGACAGAGCAGCATGGCCACGCAGGAGCAGGAAGTCTCACGCACCAGTGGAGCGGCGAGGGTGACGTTGGGCAGGTTGTAGCTGTGCACGATACCCGAACCGTAGAGCGGCACCTGCATCTGGGCCCCGCTCAGGTACGACGAGTTGATCTGGCTGTCTAGTGCCGCGAAGTTGCTAAAGGCCACTTGATGGGCGTAGAGGACGAGCGTGAAGCTTTCTGTGCCCGCGTAGGTCAGCGTCACTGTGTCGCGAAAGAACTGTCGGATTCCACGCGCAGACACAGTGTGCGTGAGTGACCGAGGCCAGCTCCTCTATCAGAAGGCCGCAAGCGGCAACACAAGGCGAAACGACAACTTGTGAAGCGCGAGGGCAGTACGCACCGTGTAGCTGGAGCAGAGATTGACGAGCACGTTGTAGAGCGAGTACTCGCCCACGGAGTAGAGCGACACACTGCCCTCGACCTTATGTTCTGTAATCAGAGGACACACAGAGTAGAGCGTGAGCGCCTTCGCTGACTCCGGGTGGAGGTGGAGGGTGGTGTGGTCGGACGGAGGGCGGTACCGTGTAGGGTAAAGGAGAGTAGGATGGTCAAGAGGAACAGAGCAAGCGCGTGCCTGACGCCGAGCATAATGACGATGTATTCGGGCTCGAGCTGGAGAAGATGAAGCTGTGTAACTCACCGGCAAAGAGGCGTGTGGAAGGAGTTGCGGGCAAACTAGAGATGACCCGATAGCGGCCGGAGAGGTGAAGCTGCTGATCCTGGAAGCGTCGTGTGGAGAGGACTGCGTCTGTGTGCGAGTGCGGCCTGTCGGCCAGTTGAGGTAGTCAGAAATGCCCGTAGCAGACCAACACGCATCCAAAAACGCACACGCTCCGCAACCATCGGGACATGTGCGCCGTCACACTGTCGATAACGCTCGTTGTTAGGATATCAAGTGGGCCACGTGGTAAGGACTCGCTCCATTCCCCGGTCATGGTTGTTCACTAGATGCACAAAAGGAAACTACATCTGCGATTAAGAGGAAAGTCGAGTTCGTTGCCAAGCAGCGGAGCGGGTTACCTGATGCCCATCTTCGATCCCTTGTGATCGCTAACGAGTGCAAGAAGACCTATTGGAGGCAGACGGACCACCCGATGACCACCCAGGACCATGTAAGGGGGGGATGACGCACAGATGTGTCTCCGCTCTCCTTTATTCGCTTCACTCGAGTGCAACTGGTGGATCGAAAGCGCAGGAGGCGCCACCCACGATCAAGGCGCGGCAGGTGCAGCAGAGGAGAGGAGAGAGAGAGGACTGACGAGATGGGATAGAGCGTGCACTTAGGTGCGGTCGAAGCTCTGCCTGTAGTTGGAGTCGCCCTCAGTGACCTCACGCTGGTAGAGCACCATCGAGAAGATGAACTTGCCGGCCTGTTGATGATGAGTTCACACGAAGATGAGCTAAGGGCGGCAGCAGCGTCAAAGCAGAACTGAGCCGAGCTCTACGTACAAGGACAAACATGTAGAAGAAGCTCGACACGAAGACAGTCTTCAAGCCGTTGCACTGGTCCTTGGCGTCGCCGCTGAGGTCACCGCAGTCCTTGTAGCTGTACGAGAAACACGAAGCACATGTTAGGCGGGGCTGGCACTCTTCCTCTCGTCGAGAGCCACTACATCGCCACACACACTAGCTGGTGTAGAGAGGTGGTGTGACGCACACAAACTGCTGGCTGGAGGTGCCCATCACGACGCTGAGGGGGATGATGAACAGGATGATGAAGAAGACCGTCTGTGCCACAACCAAACAAATTAGCCATTATATAAAAATTCCTCGAAAACTGAATATAAAATTATCGGGGGGGGAGGCGTACGGCGAGGAGCGAGATGCGCTTGACGATGGACCACGGGGCGAGGGCGGACGCGACGGTGGTGGCCATGATGGTGAGGGACATGAAGAGGCCCCAGACAAAGTAGTACACGTGCGGCTGCGACGTGTCCACGCCGCCATTGTCGTGGCTCTCCAGCTGCTTGCTCGCGCCCCTGTTGTCAAATTTGTTAAAAATGTACAAAAACGTGAGACCAGATACCTCCATTCATACCACCAATAATTTAGATCGTGAAATGGTTGCAAATTTCGAAAAAGAATGGAAAAATGAAATGAAATATTAAAATCTTGGCGGAAACGAACCAGCCGGAAATCCAGAGGATGAACGAGAGGGCGTGGCCGGCCATGAGGACCGCCGCAATGATGATCACCTTGATGTCGAGCGCCATTTTTCTTCTCTCTCTTCCGATGCAGTCAACAAAACGAAAGAGCTTTGGCTTTGGCCTCCACCGCTCCCATGTCGACACATTTTCATTAAGCTTGCATTCAGCGAACCCAATGGAAGACTTGGTGAACATTTGCGCATGTTGGGCAGGCGCTCGCCAACCTTTGCTCTTCGACCAACCAGTGGCTGTCACAGAATGAACCCGTGGCACAGAGGGTCTCGGCGAGCGAGCAGGAACTCGCTGCGGCCGGACACGAAAGCTGCACGGCCGTTCAAGAGCGAGATGTGAGAAACGATCGTGATTGCTCAATGCAACACATACCTGTGCCAGAAACGACGGGGATGATAGCCTCGTGTGGGCCGAAGCGCGTGACGCTTGCCACGGTGCCTGTGAAGCTTGTGCCGATGATACTCTCGATAACCGCCGGCTGTCCTTGTTCAATCTGCCGTCTTGCGTGGAGCAAGGCCAGGCGACCGCTTACGCCGGTGCCTGTATGTGCACGTTGCTCTGGTGAGTAGGAGAATGCAAGCTCATGATGGGACATGTTGGTCGTTACCGGTGGGCGATCGATCAATTTCGCCGTCAGCGAACACGCACACGTTGCGGCTGTGGTGCTGTGCGGTGTGGGGCGGACTAACAATGATGGTCCCTTGTAGCTCAACGTCAGCCCGTATTTACTCGCATTACGGCAACGTGTGCACGTGATAAGGAATATACCGTAGAGGAAGCCGAGGTCCTGTTCGAAGGGATGAACGAGCCCGATTTGTTTCATAGCGGCCTGCTTGATGGCTACGCCGATATGCTTCAGCTTGTCACACTCCTGCACGGGTTGTATGTGATTGCCTGGTGAGTGGCCCATCTGGAGAAGGCAATGGCGCACAAGACGCACCTGGGGCACAATTGAGGTCGGCGGTAAGCCCAGCTCATCAGTGCTGATGTAGGCGTAGAAGGCGCCACCAAAGCCGATGTCCACTTTCACTGTGTCCTTACCTGCAGCAGCGGCAAACAGTCAGCACCGCGAAGCCAGGCTGTACCGTGGTTTAGGCGTCGTACCAATCAGCGGCACAAATGACGACGATTTGAGTGGAACGTCGAGCTTGTAGGCAAAGGAAGGGACATTGGCGAAGCTCACGCGCTCCACAGATTGGCCGTCCTAAGTGGCATGGAGACGGCGTACGTCGAAGGATTAGCTCAGTCATGTCACATGTCACAGTCGCATGTCATGGAGAGTGACGAGTCCTCAGACCTTTGCAAAATGCGCTTGGGCGGTCACGAGTCCGGCAGGAGTGTCAATCCTCAGCTCCGCACGACCGTTGGCCGCATCGTGATCGTGATGGCAGGGAATCCGGACTCGACCAAGAGCTTGGTCATGGCGATGATTCCGTGCCCGCACATCTGGCGGATGTCACAGACACCTTTCGTTGTCAACAACAGCTCGCAGGTGCATCCATCGTCGGTGATACATCAGTGGCCTTTCACGTACCGAGCTGTAGCCCTCGTTATGGAGGAATAGAACACCTACATGAGCTGTAGGCGAGTGCGGCGCGAAGAGCAGACACCCATACATATCCCTGATCACGCCACACACACACACACACACACATACACCATGGGACGAGGTGAGTTAGTTCCGATGAGGCGAGGCAGTCGCGTTCGTACCGATGCCCGCGTGGTTCCCACATGAGCGCAGTGCGCAGGTGGTCGCAGTTGCGCTGCATGTAGCGACGGCGCGCCAGCATGTCGCCCTCTAGGTCGAACGGCACCTCGCGGTCCAGGCCGCCCACCACCACCCGCAGCGGCTCGCCCTCGGTGTGCATGTCCACCACGCTCACCACGCTCGCGTCCGCCCCCGAGCTCGTCGCACGCTCCCACCACCGCCCCACCTGCGCCTGGAGTCCCTTCAGCGCCTCCGCGCCGCCTCGACCGGCAGCCGCCTGTCCGAGCCCCAGCGCGGGCCCACCCACCGTTCTTCCCCACAGCGGCCCAGCCAACCTGCACCCACGCCTTGCCATCGCCACACGCTCGCTGCTGCCTTATGCCCAGCGCACCTCCTGCATCTGGAATGCACTAAAAGAATGATTATTAATATTAATCATAAAAACAAAAAACCAAGATTTTTAAAAATAAAAAAAACTGGCCAACCCAAAAAAGGCTCTCGTTTCCTTTTTGCAGATGTTTTTATTTCCGTTCCTGATCAGCAGAACATGTGGACGAGCTTGGGCGAGGAGAGCATGAAGTTGGCCCGCTCGTCGCCCACGATCGACTGCAGCTGGTAGACGTCGAACTTGGAGTAGAGCACCGTGCATGAGGTGTCCACCACGTCCGACAGGCCGTTCAAGATCTCCGGGTAGAAATGGCCGTACTGTACATCAACACAGGTATGACATGCACCAGACGCGACGTCACGATCAGATGATGAACATATGAAGAAGAAGGAGGAGAGAGGAAATGCTGTGTCGTTTCCTCTGCGCACCTGAGGAAGACCGTAGAAGACGATGTTCTTGGCGCCCTTGATCTTGTACCGTCGGAAGTAGTGGAACCGCTCGGTGAAGAGCATGAAGTCCCGCCGACCCGTGACGAAGAAGCTTCGACCTCGCGCCACCTCATTGCCGGGCGTGTACCTGCGCCACACATGACACGTCAATGAACACGAAACGAGAATGTGTGGTGTTGGTGCTGAACAGAGAGAGAGAGAGAGAGGACAGGGGAGGAGTACTCGCAGCAGAGGCAAAAGGAGGGATCGTCGACGTCCTCCTTCATGAAGTTCCTCACGCGCACATAGTCAAAGTAGGACGGGAAGAAGATGAAGACGTGCTTCGACACGGAGGCCTTGAGCTGCGGGTAGATCTGGAGGCACCGCGGAGGAGGAGAAGGCCATGACACGTCCAGCATCAGGATTGTGTCGTGCGCACAGCCGCAGCTGGAGCGGGCTACGGCGGATGACAAGGGGCGTACCTTTTGCGTAAAGTACTTAAACCGCGCATCGTCGATGGACTCGATGTCGTTACAGTCAAGCTTGTGGAACACCTGCTGCACCTTGAGCACGACTCGAGAGATGGTACCCGGCTCTTTGCGCGCCACCTTGACCGTTCCACGCATGTCTGGGCGCAGGGTAAGGTGTTTAGGTCTTAGCACCAACAGGTTTGGTGAAGAGGTAGGTACTTGAGCAGTTGCGGTTCATCAACGCGTGAAGCTCCACCGTCTGCACCGACGAAAACACGAGCGTCTGCCTAAAGTACTTGGCACTGAAGACGGCTGGTGTCAGACCCAGCACGCACGCACGCACACTATTCCCAAGGATGGTAGGCAATCGCTTACCCGTTGTTGAGCGACCACGATCGGATACGGGAGAAGTCGCAGTCGTGCGCCTGCTTGGGCTTGAGGTTGAGGTGCGAGAAAAGCAGGGTCACGTGATCCCAGTTCTGCATCTGGAAGACGTCGGCCTGATCGGCGATCACCAGCTCCACCGAGGACAAAAAGTCGTAGTCGCGCTTCTTGTCACTGTCAAAGACCACGCGAGTAAGGACAACAGTGAGCCAGTCTGCCCTCTTCGTAGTAGGGACTCGAGAATCCCAAATGGGAGGTAGTACTGTACCCTGGCGCGCCCACGAGCATCCTGAGACCGAGCGGCGAGGCGACGATGATGTCAGAGGCATAGAAGTCGGCGAAGAGCTTGATAGTCTTCTTCGTGAGACTGACACCGAACCGGAAGCAATCGTCGATGTTGCCCGAAAATGTGTCCAGATAGTCCTCTTCACAAGCAAAAGCGAAGCGCACATAAGCAACGTATGTGAGCAACACGAGCGCTCGAGCACAACAAGGGAGGGAGGAAGTTCAAGGCATACGTGGCCTGTTTGGATTGATCGTCTCCTCCTCCACGCCGTAGTCTTCGAAGAATCGCGTCTTGTTTGCTACACTCTCCTGTGTAGTACGAGTGAGATTGAGCGTGTGAGCGGACAGCAGAACACTGAGAAGAACACGAACTAATTAGCTGAGGAATCAGGCACGAGACGCACCTGCTGCAGCTTCGGTGCAAGCTGGAGGATTAGCTTGACAACCTCCAAAGCCGTATTACGGAATGGCACCAGGATCAGGATCTTGGGCCGCACGAAGCCCTGGTCCCTCAGGTCACTGCGCAACAGAAGCGTTTGTCTCACGTGAGATTGACATGAATCCGATGCTCTCAAGCGCGACTCACGTACTAAAGCGCTCTCTTCTCTTCGGACGCGGCATTGAGCTTGGCGCTGTTCTTGAGGATGTTGTCGCGCGTCCTGGTCAAACAGTACGACGTCAGCAGGAGCGTTGCCGGTGCATCGGCCACGAACATCAGAGGGGAGGGTGGTGTGTGAGCATACTTGAGCAAGTGGTTGATGGCATGAAGCACGTAGAGGGAGCGGATCTCTGCCGCGTTCTGGCTAGTGCGCGCCGTGAAGAGCAGATCCTTGTACTCGTTCAAAATGGGGAAGAGCCCCTCTTGCAGCTCGGTGAACACCTTCGTCTTCCTCTTGGCTGTTGATCACCACAAGACGATGAGAGAATCCATGTCAGCTCATCACTAATTCATCACAACATCTTTGATACGTCAGCTCCAGAGATCACTAACGCTCATACATACCAAAGACACGCTCCCACTGATCGGACAGGCGCTTCTTCATCTTGAAGCGGGTAACGAGGGACGTGGCCGGACGAGAGAAGACGGAGGTCGGCAGGCGAGAGCCTGAGAGCGGAGGGAAGACAGCCACCGCCGGCTCGGCCGAGTCGACCTGCTGCACAGACCACAAGTTTACATCCGGGTCAGCAGCAGGAACCATGTGGGTTGTCACGAGATGCAGGACCGTACCTCGTCTTCTTTGGTGTCGGTGGGCAGCCGGGTGCGCACGATGCCCAGCACTTCGTCTTCGTGCGTGTTCCACTTGCTGGCAACGAGCTGCTTCGCCACATCCTCGCCGTTTTCGATCTGCGCGCACCGAGTCAGTTATGCCGAGCTCGCGGGCTGCGTCGCGTCGTGAAGTGACGGCGCTGTTGTACCTCAGAGGCAAAGGAGTGGAAGGGATCGCCGCCCTGCTCTTCCTCCACGCCGAGCGCGGTGAGGTCTTCCTCCTGCACCGTGCTGGTGTCCATCTCCTCCGGCTCGGCATCCTCGTCTCCTTCCTCTCCTTCTCCGTTTGCGTCCTCCTCTGCGCCGTCGTCGTCGTCGCCATCTGCCTCGGCAGCGTCAGCCTGCTCTTCCTCATCGCCGTTCTCCTCTTCTTCCTCTGCCTCCTCTTCCGCTGGCGTCGCCACCTTTGCCTTCGCGTGCACCGCTGGCTTCTTAGCCGTCGTCTTGGCCTGCTTCTGCTGCTTGGCCTTCTGCACTTCCTCCTTCCTCTTCTGCTGTAGCTGCAGCGCCTTGGCCTCGGCCGCAGCGCGCTGTTCCTGCTGCAGCGCGTCCTGCTGCTGACGGCGCTTGGCCGCGAGCGCGGCCTCCCGGCGGCGCTTGACCTGGTCGCTCAGCGTGTTGCCAAAGGACCACAGCAGTCGCTCGTAGGAGGACATCTCGTCCTCGTCCTCATCTCCGCCATCTTCATCGGCATCGCGATTTTGCTGCTGCGGAGCGGCGCGGCGGGCCTGGGCGGCAGCGGCCTCCTCGCGCCGCACGGCCTCGGTGACGTCGCGGATGCGATCGGACACGAGCTCCTCCACCTCGGCGCCTTCGGCGCTCAGCTTGGTCGCGTACCGATGGGCCGCCATTCCGCTCTCCTTCCTGCGCCGTTTGTTCGCGCCACCACCACCGCCCCCTCCCCTCTTTCCTCCTCCACCGCCTCCTCGTCTCTTCATGTCCTGGTCTCGAGGTAATCTCTCTCTCTGCTCCGGCCGAGATGAGATTTATCGAACAAACAAAAAACTAAAATCAAAACTTTGTGGTGAAAGGAAATGGGAGAGAAATGGCGAATTCTTAAATTTCTCGTGGAATGCAGAAATTTCTTTGTTTTGGTCCCCTAATCGCGAATCTCGAATCTCAATCGAAATCATCTGATTATCGAAGCTCTCCCGGAGGTCAGAGAAGACATCCAACCCACCTCGTACTAGACATGTCAAAGAACAGCAGAGTGGTGCGTCCGCCCAAGCGGCAGCGCGGGGAGAATGGAAACGTGCCCAAGGGCAGGGCCGCCGGCGCCGGCGGCGCGAAGCGGAGGACCAGCGGAGGGGGCGGAGGGGGCGAGCAGGGCTATTGGAACAAGCTGGGACGGCAATTCGAGGTCAGCTCCGAGGAGGACAAGGACGAGTGGTCCGCCTCGGACGAGGAGGAGGCGGAGGAGCTCAACCCGTCGGGCGTCAACTACATGCGCAGCGATGCGACTCGCGCGGACGACGCGGACACAGCCTCGGCGATCGTGCAGCGATGGAAGCAAGCGCAGAAGCTGCAGCTGTCAGGCGGACAACAGCAGCAGCAGGAAGAGGAGAGCAAAGCTGCCGGCGAGAAGAGGAAGATCGAGGCCGTCGCGGCTGCTGAAGATGGCGAAGACGAAGATGACGACGACGACGAGCTGCCAGAGACGGACGAGTTTGTGAACGTGAACGGAGAGGGCGAGGAAGAGGCGGAGGGCGAAGAGGAGGCGGCGGCGGCAGGTGACGCGGAAGAGGACGGCGATGACGATGACGCGGAAGGCGAGGCTGAACAGGAGGAGGTGCCGCGAGTGCGCAAGGGTCCAGGCAGCGTGTCGTTCGCCCTAGTGCTGGGCAAGCTGCTCTCGCCCGACGGCCAGCCCGCACCTCAAGCGGCTCAGGACGAGGTAACTAACTCTCTCTCTCTCTCTCTCTCTGGCTTGTGTGCATTGGCGTCGTGTGTCGTGTGTCGTGCCATTCACTGACGGTTTGCCTGTGTCGTTGTTGCCTTGTTGATGCGCCTGGTCGCTGTGTGCAGGCGGAGGAGACCGCGCAGCCGGCAGACGTGGCGGATCCCATCCTGATGAACTTCAAGAGGAGGACGAACAGGAAGCTCCTGGCTGAGAGGCGAAGGAGGCGGGAGGCCCGAGACCTGGCGCTCAAGAAGAAGCTGCTCAAGGCCCGCGACCACCGCATCCCCACCGTTCTCAGCGAGCCTGCGGAGGTGCGCCTGCGCAAGCTGGCCACCAAGGGCGGTACGCGCTTACCCACACTCACGCCGGCTCTGGCCGTAGTCTCAAGCGGAGCGAAGGAAGCAGCCACCGCCTCCCCTGCTTGCTCACCACGTCTCTCTCTCTCTCTCTTTCGTTTGACCAAACAGTGGTGCAGCTCTTCAACGTGGTGAGGAAGCAACAGAAGGAGATGGCCATGCAGGACACCGAAGAACTCGAGAAGAGGAACCCAATCAAGGGTACACCACCACTCACGCACGCTCACGCACACATGCGCAACTGGCTAACACTCGTCATGCATTCGTACTCGTGCAGCCGAGAAGTTGACAAAGACAAAGTTCCTGGAGCTGCTGCAGAAGACGGGCGGCGCCAGGAGGGCGCCCAAGAAGGAACAGGAGGATGCCGTCAAGAAGGAACAAGCGGCCAAGCCGGCGTGGGACGTCCTCTCCGACGACTACATGCTGGGCGCCTCGCTCAAGGACCTGCCTGACGAGGAGGCCGACGAGTGATCTCATCATCTTCTCCCCTTGTTACGAGCCCTCCCCACTCATTCAACACGACGCTCATGCAAGTGTTGTCTTTGCAACGGTGTCTTCTTGTTAGACGTGTTGATGGTGATACAGAGAGGTGAGGAGTTGCTGGAGA
>CDFA01023932.1:0-11070 GCA_000826305.1 Acanthamoeba healyi | reverse complement strand
GGGGGGGGGGAGGAACAAATCTTAATCGGCCCTGCCAGATGGGGGCAGACTCAAGGGAAATTGACTGTACCCCGAATCTCCAATCACGACCACCTTGAGCACGACCTTGGACATCTGAGATCGGTCGGGCTCCATGTTGTATGAACGAAATCAAGCTTTGTACTTCTTCCTCTACGTCGCGCCCCCCTTGCTGCAGAGGGTTGGTGTTGGTGGCGATTTTGCGTCTCTTGGCCCGCGACGTAGGCGTCTTCTGTGTTTGAAGATTCAACTGTTGTGGCCGGGCGTTTTCCTGAACGAACTCATTGGCGCACGCCCCTCGGGACGGCAAGAAAGGCGTCCGAAATTCACGCTTGCGAACTGTTCGCCGCAGCGAAGACTGGCCACCACTCTGGTGACCTACGTAGAGCTCCATACAGGCCTAGGACATACGCACACGAGTCACACGCTTGTGCGTGGCCGCCTCACAACTCAGCAGGCAGTACGCCATGAACTGAGATGGTCAGAGGACCGCATATTAAAACCGGGAATTATAGTCGTGGAAAGAAAGAAAGAAAGAAAAAAATTCAAGACAGCTCCATTTCCAAATCTCAATCTCAATCTTCACCACACATCGCAAATCTCTTGCATCTGATCTCAATCATGGTACTGGCCTTGGCTGGTTGCTTTCGCAATGGTGACATCAGGACTGTCCGGCATACTAATCGTCCGGTGATGCATCTCGCAGGGCAAAATCACAAAGAAGCCAACAAAGGCGGAATCAAAGCCAAAGGCCGCCGTGGGGGTGTCCTCGGGGCCCACGGGCACCATCAAGAAGAAGAAGGTCGAAAAGCGCAAGGAGAAGCATGAGAAGCTCGTGCAGAGTACGCCTCCCCCCCCTCTCGCCCCTCGTCTCTCGCCGTCCTCCATTTTCGTTTTCCGATTTTTCAATTTTAGTTCTGCTCAATTTCCAGATTGAACGGATGAAGCGGAAGATGTGAGCATGTGATTGATGGCATGTGTTTGTCCTCTGTGTGTGGTGTGTGCGTGGCACAGAGTTGCAGGCTGCAGCGGACCTGACGAAGAAGAAGGAAGTGGAGGCGAAGCAGAAGGCGCAGGTGGGCACGCTGGGCATGTCCTCGCTATCCGAGCTCCTCGACTCGCTCATGGAGAAGGAGCAGGCCGTGCAGGCGCAAACCAAGAACAAGAAGATGGACAACAAGATGAAGCAGAAGCTGGCGTACGCCACACCGTCCCAGACTCACACGCCTCTAGCTCAGCCGTCTGGCATTGATCACACTCATGTCACTCACATCACCACTTCCACCTGTGCGGAATCAGTGTGACTGAGCTCGAGCAGTTCAAGAACGTGCTGGCTCACCCGGCCTTCCAGAACGATCCACTGGGTACCGTGCTTATCTGCCATCTCTTTCTCTAGTTGCCACACCATCCCCGTTGTTGCGTGCTAACTCTTTGAGTTCATCTGTGATGATGATGCGTGTATTGCAGCGATCATCAAGGAGCATCTGAAGAACAAGGTGGCAGCTGTGAATAGCGAGAGGGAGTCCAGCAACTCGCGGAAGGTGGTGCCGCGCCATCTCCAGCCCAAGCCCGTCAAGGAGGTCAGCAGCAGCAGCGACAAGTCCCACGACGCCAAGAGGAGCACCATTGGCAAGGGCGGCCGAGGCGGCAGGGGCGGACGGGGTGGCCGAGGCGGCAGGGGTGGCAGAGGTGGCCGATCGTAGGACCTCGAGACGCTCAGCAGGGAAACAGAACGCTCTTTACTTCACACCATGGCCGACCCACGATGCGCTGGCTGTACACAAGGCCGCGCTTGAGCAGGGTATCGTCTCCCCTCTGCGCGCTCTCGTAGCTATCACACGAGCGGCAGTAAAAGCCAGGCGGGTCGGGGATCGCAGAGTGCCGCTGCGGCACCCGGCTTCCCCACGCTCACGAAGGCGACCCGGTCTGCTGAGTGACACCGCGGACGCCGCCTGCTCTCGTAGCACTCGGCGTCGGTTCACGTCTTCTCCACTTCGCCACGAACGTAGGGAGCTCGCCGCCTGCGTTTGGTCTATCCTCCGAGACCCAGGCTATGTCATGAGGTTTGTCGTTTGGTTTTGTTGGTTGGTTGTGAATGAACTCTTGGGCCAATCAGTCACTCATACGTGCACTGTAAAGCACATGCAAGCCGTAGCTGTCCCGGGCTCTTCGTGCTCTCCTGATGGTGAAGCGCGGATGGACACCGCGCCCCGAAAGATACAGAAAAGCACGTCTCTCAACTTTGCCCGTGATGGCCCGATCCTCTTGTACGCGGACGTGCGAGGGAACTATTGTGGGTTTGGTCGGGGGTTGAACCGTCGTCTTCCGGCCAATGAGCTCGCGCGCCGTTCTAGGCTGTGGGTAGGGTGAGAGTTGAGTGTGACTTGTAGTATTCCTACGGTTTGCCGCAACTAGGAATACTACTTGCAGTACGCCTACGTCTCACTCCCATCACAATGGGATGGAGTGATTGAGTCGTCGATGCGTGACTCAGCGAGACATGAAAACTCTACATTGACGCAATGAACAACCGCTCAAGACGGAAGAACGACGCTCGGGCGAAGCGGCACTGCTGCGCTGGTGCTGTTGATACCGTTGGTCCCTTGCGACTTTATACGGTCGTGGTGGGTCTTAAGCTGACCGCAAGCGGCCATGATGTCTCGACCTCCTGCAGAGACGCGTGTTAGAACATGCCGGCCAGCCAGGGCAGCAGAGGGAGAGAGAGAGAGAGGGGGGAAGGGAGAAGAAGAGTGGACGCACTCGGCCATCGGATGGTGGCATTGAGGCGGTGGTCGATTAGGACCTTGTGGAAGGCCATGATCTGGTCATCTGTCGAGCACTCGTACTTGGTGCCCGGCCAGGGATTGAACGGACTGCAAGGGGGGCAAACACAGCAGACGTCAGTCAGTCGCGCGACATCCAAACGAGCGCGTCGGATAGGCAAGCGTACATGAGGTTGATGAGGGCGTGGGGGAAGCTTGCGAGGAGGTTCGTCAACTCCATGGCATCCTTCTCCCTATCGTTGACGTCCTGGTTGGCGTAGATCGGTTCAGAGATGAGAAGGGAAGGCAAACGAGGAACAACGTTAAGCGAGATAGGAGAGAGCTCGGTACCTTGAGCATGACGTATTCGAACATTATTCGCTTCTTCTTGTGTGAGAGGAAGGATCGGCAAGCCTCAAAGAGCTGCTCTATCGGATACTGCTTGTTGATGGGCACCAGCTCGTCCCTGTCGGAACACGATTGTGCGTGACACGCACCACATATCATGGAACGATCAATAGCCACCCCCTTTGCAAAGGCTCACAGACGCTTCACGCAAAGCGGCGCCACAACGTATCATCATCGACCATGCGGTGCAAGAGTACGCGTACCGCAGCTGATTGTTCGCGGCATGCAGAGAGATTGCTTTACGAGAGCGAAGGGTCTCTAGAGTCAGCAGCAGCAGCAGCAGCAGCACAGCTTAGGCGTCGGTCGAGAGGGATCCCGCGTACCCAGGTTTACTTTGGTATCCTCGGCGAGGCGGTAGATGTTGGGCACGACGCCGCTGGTGGACAAGGTGATCTTGGGCTGGCCGATGCTCAACCCAGAAGGGTTGGACATAATCCTAATGGCCTCCACCACGTTCCTGTAGTTGTAGAGGGGCTCGCCTTGGCCCTTCACCACCGCACACACGTCCAGGAAGAGCAGAGGAGGTTAGCTGCAATGCACACTGCACGCTGCACGCTGCGATAAGACTGGACGAGCCGTCGCTCCGGCAGAGTGGCGTACCATGAACACGATGTTGGTGACGATGCGTCGTGGCTCCTCAGCCACAGTCTTTTCTTCTTGATCCTCTTGGATCGGGTCATCGATCTGGAGCGGCGGTGCCTCTACTTCATGTCTGCGATCGCCCTTGCGGAAGAGCTGGGCATACTCCTGTCGCATCCGCCTCCTCTTGTCGACGATGGCCTGCTTACGCGTCTCCAGGTCCTCCATCGTGGGGAAATCGTTCATCACTCGCTTGGCGTGGATGACCTGGCTCACGATCTCGCTTGTCGTCAGGTTGCGCATCTGTGCCACAAGCAAGTCGCGTGCGTGCATCAAATGAGTCTTGATCATGAGGTGTGGTGTCGTGTCATGTCGTGTGACGGATGCAGTGTATAGGTACCACGGGCTGTGTTCCTGTGTGGCAGAAGCTGCAGGACAGAGTGCAGCCTACCTGCGAGGACACGCACAGCGTGCCGCGGGTTGGCTCGGGAATGAACACACCTGAGCACGACACACACACACACACACACGCGTGTGAGCAAGCACGCACACGCTCACACATGACTGAGCAGCAGGGAGCACACGCACTCTCGACCTCCTGGCCAGCGGCGAACTGCAGGAGGAACTTGCGGGTGCCGTCCTCGGAGGTGTGGTGGGTGAGGACGCGGCCCTGGTTCAGCGTATAGCGCTGCGCCAGCTGCTCCCTCAGCTCACGCCGTATGCCGAGGATGTTCTTCATGTTGAGCATCGTCTTACCTGCACGCACGCGCACGCGCACATAGAGACAGAGAGATTGGTCAAGGGGACAGCCGCACGAGAGCACTGCTACTGGGTGTGTGCGTGTCGTGTCGTGCTCATGGTACCGCAGCGGTGGATGAAGCCCCACAGGATGTCGGAATGGGTGCTGGTCCAGCCCAAGGGCCCGAGGTCCGTCTGCAGTTGGGATTCGAATTGAGCCCGGTTGAGGCCAAAGAGATCGACGCGCTTGCGTTGGGAACCGGAAGCGGCGGCGGGAGGAGAGGAAGCGGCGGCGGTGGAGGAGAGAGGCGTTTGAGGTGCAGGAGGTGCCGCGGCAGCGCCACAGCCGTACGTGCGAGCATGGCTGGCCAGCGGGCGAAGCGGCATGGTCGAAGAGATTAAATTGAGTTCCGTAAATCGCGGATGAGATGAGATGAACGACCCACGAAGGGCTCCACTCGCTGGCCGGACCGCCCTCGCATGGCGGGTGACCGAGCATCCAGTCGTGATGCGTCCTCCACCCACCGCCCTCATCTTCATTATAATCTGCTCGCTCGGCGCAATCGATTACGAAATTCTACCTCACACAAGATTTCTTCGGCTTGTTGTGAACTGCAGCAAAGCTGCACAACTCGTTGGCACGGAGGAGAGGACGAGTCGAGCTAACGGGCAGGCTTTAGAGCTGGGCCTTCTTGGTGACGGGCCAGGTGTAGCCCTTGGTGAGCCGGTGGCCGGTGGACGCGATCAGCTTGTCCGCCGCCTCGGGGCCTCGGCTGCCAAACTCGTACAGCTCGGGCTCGATCTGATCGACAAGCGAGCAGCAAGGACGACGTAAGCCAAAGGTCTCACCTCGCCCAACTAGCGCATGTGTTCAAACGCACGCACGCACGCAGAGAGAGAGAGAGGAGTGAACCTTTTCGTTCTCGAGTCGGTGGAGGATGGGAGTGAAGATCTTCCAAGCAGCCTCCAGCTCGTCGTTGCGCACAAACAGGTTGTGGTCGCCCTTGATGACGTCGAGGATCAAACGCTCGTAGGCTAGAGGGCACAGAGGCACGGAGTGGTGAGTGAGAATGGATCAGAAGAACAAGAGGTAGGTGCGTACCGTCAGGCAGCTCAAGGTCCTCGAAGCGGGACTTGTACGAGAGGTCCAGCTCGCTCTGTGCAAGCGTGGTGGTCAGACCGGGCGTCTTGGTCAACATCTTCAGGTAGACCGCCTCGTTGGGCTGCACGCGAAGCACCAGCTCGTTGGGAGCCGAGCAGTTCTGCATCGATACAACCAACATGGAATGCGCGTTGCAGTGAGCCGATGCCCAGAGTGAGACAAAGGCTGCTGTCAGAAGAGGAGGGTTAGGTACGGGGAACAGAGAAGCGGAGGGACACTTGAACTGAATGCGAATCTCGGCCTTGCGCTCGTTCAGCGCTGCAAGAAGGACCCGCGTGATCAGCTCGAGTACGACCGTGAGAGTGCAAGGTCAAGGAGAAAGGAGGTGTTGCTACCTTTGCCGCACTTGAGAATGAAAGGAGTGCCGGCCCAGCGAGAGTTGTTGATGCGCAGCACTGCGGCCGCGAACGTAGGCGTCACCGAGTCCTTGGGCACGCCCTCGTCCTCCTGGTGATGATCGGAGTCAACACCATGACAGCCCCCAATTAATACGCTTAGCACGTATGCAAGTGAATGTGTGCGTGCGCACCTTGTATCCGGGCGTTGACTTATCAGCGCTGCCAGTGTACTGGCCGATCACGAGATTGTCTAAGGCAAGGGGCGACACAGCACGCAACAGCTTGACCTGAGGGATGCATGTCAGACACATGAGGACAACGCATTAGACAGCAGCGGGAGAGAGAGGGCTACCTTTTCGTCCCTGACATCGTCAGCGCTCAGGCTGAGGGGCGCCTCCATGCCCACAAGCGCCAGAATCTGGATGAGGTGGTTCTGCATGACATCGCGGATGATGCCGTTGCCATCGAAGTAGCCTCCGCGTCCCTCTGTGCCAATGTCCTCCTGCTCACGTTAACACATGATCCCCAGTGTTAGAGCACGCTCCAGTGGTGCACCAGAGAGAGAGAGAGAGAGAGTGAGTGTGTGTGTGTTCTTCGTCGAACCTTGAATGTGATGATGACGTTGGAGATGTGGTTGTGGTTCCAGATCGGCTCAAAGACGCTGTTGGCGAAACGCAGCACCATCATGTTCTGCACCATCTCCTTGCCCTATTCCCTCAAGCGATCAGAGAGGTTAGAGTCGCCACCTCGAAGTGTGAAACAGAGGCCAGGCGGTGGGCAGACTGTACGAGGTAGTGGTCAATGCGGTAGAGCTGGTCCTCAGTGAAGAGCTTCGACATCTCGCGGGAGAGCTCCCTCGAGGATTCGAGGTCGTGACCGAACGGCTTCTCCACGATCACGCGGTTCCACCCGGTCTGCATAATCAACGCGTAATGGAGGTTATTAGGCTTAAGCTCAATCGGAGAGAGAATGCATGCAAAGACACGTGTGTGATAGGCTGCGTGGGAGGCTCACCCTGCTCATGGCCGCAGGCTGGATAGCCTTGGAGGCATCCAAGAAGACCGAGGGAGGGATCGCCATGTAGAAGATCCTGTTGCCCACCTAGGTTCAGGAGGGCATGCGATGACGAGAGACAAGTGAGCCAGCGTGATCGTGCAGCGACCCAAGAACGAAGCGAAGAGACGAACCTTGGACTCGGACTTTTGTTCCTTCTCCTTGATGACCTTGTCCAGCCCGGCAAAGGACTCGGCCGAGTCGTACTGACCGCTAAAGTAGTACAGCTGGTCGAGGAAGGCGTTCACCTTGTCCTCGGGCGCCTTCTTGAAGCTGTAACACAAGCACACGCGAGCCGTGATCAGCACACAGACACAATCCTGTGGAATACCACGGCACTCTACACTGTGTGGCGATGGGGGCGGTGTGCGTATGGAGGCCGTACTGGCGCGAGACCTGCTTCTTGAAGTCGGCGTCGTCGAGCTTGCTTCGGGCGAACCCGTAGATGATGGCGTTGGGTGGCAGCAGGCCACGGAGGTACAGCGAGAACAGCACCGGGAAGGTCTTCTTCTTGGCCAGGTCGCCCGAGGCACCTGTCGTGGCACAAGGTCATCGCGCGCGTGAGCCACAAGAGGCGCAGGTCGACAGCTCGGCACATGTTCCCTCGAATCTCTCCCCTGAGATTAAAATATACAATAATCGGCGGTAGCGGCGTACCCAGAACGATGATGGTCAGCAGGGCCTTCTCGTCAGCGTCCGTTCCCGATGAGGCTGACGTCAGCACAACATCGCTGCCAGGCTGTGTGTGGGCACACCACAAATCAAAGCCAGGGTTTCGGTTTAGTCTTCGTGCAGAATCAAACGTTTTGATTCTCAAAGGTACCGTGTCGCCCTGGCACTCTGCCAGCTGGCGCCTGAGGTCTTCGTTCTCCTTCTTCAATCGCTCCACGTCCTCCATTGTTTATTACTGCCTGCGCGTGAGCTTCCTCTGTCTGCTGATCGACTAATAAAAACTAATTTTTCTCGTCTTCAAAAATGAATTAATAAATTTTCTTTATTGCGGACACGACCGCATAAATTCCGTGCCGGAGAAGCGCCGAGAACATTTCGCGGCGAACGGCGAGCGGCGAGTGGTGCGGGGGCAGGCGCCGGGCCCGGCGTGTGCGCTCTTTGGCCCGAGTGACGGAGGCGGATGAAGAAAGATGACGGGAGAGCCCTGGTGGTGGCGCGATGGCACACAGGCCTTGGGATCAGGGCCGAGAGTGGGCGGTGGTGTAGGAGACCTGAGAGTACACGGCGAGATGGTCCGACGCGGGACTGCCACCAGGCGGTACGCGACCACTGGTCACGCGTTATACGTGGGTGAGTGGATGCAGGCAGATAGGATTGACCAACCAGCTTGGTTGGCTCTCGCGATCGTAATGGGGGAGGGGCTGGACGCATACGTGGTGATGGTGGTGTTGGGTTCGGTCAGGGTCTGGGCCATGTTGCGGACCAGGATCCGGTCGGCCCTGTTGATGAGGCCAGACGACCAGGGCAGGTTGCTGAATGTGTAGCCCGCGTCACCGGTGCCTGCAGGTGTCCCATCGCACGCCATTGTCACGCTCTCGTTAGGGAGGCTCTCCGATCCAACAAGAGCATAGAGACACGCACCGTGGGCGTCCAGCCACACGTCCGTGAGATCGCCTTTGACGCCTCGGTAGGCGAGCTTGCCGGTGAGGAAACTTGTAGGCTCCTCCTGTCAAAGTGTAAGGGCGCGATTGTGAGCATACTGAACAAGCTCGTTCGCCTAGGCAATGGGAAGAGGAGGACGCAAGCGTACGTGGCCCACGTAGATGTTGAAATCAGCGACCACGCTTTGTGGAATGTCCGGTCGCTGCCCCTTCATGAAGTTGTACAGCTCTATCCACCAGTTCGAGGAAATGATCGTGTAAGCAGTTGTCCACCACGACGTGAGGGTGATCATCACACGTACCGAAAGCGTTGCTCATCTGGCCCGCTCCGGTGGCGTAGGTGAAGTGACTCACGAAGAAGTTGAACGGCTTGTTGTCGTCCACGAGCAGAGTGCGGAGCACGATGCGCCGGTTGCCATCAGTCGTTCCTGAGTACACGGTGCACGATGAGCGAACGCGGTCATGGCCGACCAAGTCTCAGAGAGGCCACTGCGGCGAGCAGGCGCGTACCGGGAACAAACGTGAGATTGATGTATTCGTGCCCGGCGATGTGCATGTTCGAGAGCACACCTACACCCTCGGCCTGCCCGATCCAATGAGAAGTTGAGCCACACACCACGTCTTAATGCGAAGGAGAACAAGGGAGCGAGACGTACCTCCTGGTCGTAGTACATCGCGGGCTGATAGATGTGGTTGTAGGTGAGATTGAGCAGCTGGAGCTCGTGGACGAGGTCGGTCAGCTGATCGTTTCCGCCAGCATACCTGTACCTGACCTCCTGCACGCCTACAAAGTCGGGCTCGAGCTCGCTGATCTGTGCCGAGATGGACTTGTAAGTCGACTGCCCATCGGCGCAGTGACCACAAGGCAAAGGTCAATAGAAGACTTACGAACTGCGCGATCATGCGCTTCCTCGCCTGCCAGTCGGCGTTGTAGTTCCAGATGTTGTACGACATCAGCGTGTGCGTATCAGGCACCACTGCTCTCTTACTTCGAGTAGGATCGGCGTTGTCGCGGCGACTGAGAAAGAGAGAGAGAGAGAGAGAGACGCAGCCTCAGGCATGGAGTCACTGGTTTGATTTCACGAATAGAGCGGACAGGTTGAGTTACCTGGCCGATGAAGGTCCGGAGAACTTGGATACGCGATAGGCGGACATCTCCCTTTTGTGTGACTTTGACGACGATGGCGATGACGAAGAAACACCAACCTGTGGTCGATGAAAACGGGTGAGCCTCATTCCATCTGATATAGAGGACGAATTGCGTGAGGACGCGCACCTGGTGAGCGTCGCCCTTCCCATCGACCAACGTAACCTGAACGTTCCGCTCGAAGACGTTGTCGGGT
The DNA here is from genome assembly GCA_000826305.1 of Acanthamoeba healyi. Taxonomy (NCBI): domain Eukaryota; phylum Discosea; order Longamoebia; family Acanthamoebidae; genus Acanthamoeba; species Acanthamoeba healyi. Next base: position 1,056 of record CDFA01023932.1, on the reverse strand, counting down.
GCGCTGGCGCTCCTCATATACACTGCCACGAGATATCGTTCGTCGGACAGCTCCACCACGCTCAGCACAAACGCTGATATGGTGAAGACGACCTGGGTCGTCTGCGAACCACACTCAGCAACCACTCACAGACAAACAAAGTCGCAACACACACACACACACACACACACACAAAAGAGAGCAGCAAGAGGAAAGAGACCTCTTCTTCCATTCTCGTAACGCGCCACTGGCTCGAGCCCGACCGCTGAGTGGCGACCTGCCTGGCGTACTAAATAGCGCAAGAAGTGGGCAAATCAGCGTCAGCCACAACGTGCTAGAGACCTCGAGGTGTTGCAAGTGGGTGTACCTCTCCCACGCTGTCGTCCCATTCGTGAGCAGCCAGGACGCGTTGAGAGGAGGACACGGTAGGAGCTTCGTAGCGCGAAGGCAAGTAGAGCAAGTCGGAAGGCGTGCACGCAGACGACGGACCAGCAGCGTCGATCTTGATCGGCATAGAGGTTCGCTCAGTCTTTAGACTGCCAGCCCCATCAGCTGATCCAACGAGGTAGTAGGACAGCGTAGGGTTGGCCAATCGCTCCGATTCGATGACCTGGACATAGAAGTGAGAAGATGGAATAGGTTCAATGAGCGGTAAGTCTTCGATCTAAGCCTGCAGCGTGCCAAGGGTGCGCACCTCAGAACCCAAACACGTTAGCTTGGCAAAGAGGGTAGGCTGCTGAGTCTTGAGCGCATCGATACGACGCAGCGCCAGCTGGCGAGCCACACACACACATCGGAGTTAACAACAAAGAAGACCGTCCGCTCGTGCAGTGGCATAGGGGGGTGCTTACGTTTCCGGTGGTGAAGACATCACGCTCCGCGGCGGCCACCATGAGGGCTCGCCACGAGGCGACATCGCCACCGCGCGCAAACGCGTGCTCCGTGGCGAGCGGCTTGTGGCCTTCCACCACGTCAAGCAGGTCCATGAACGCGCCCTGGTTGTGGAGGCTGCTGCCTTCTTGGGCCAAAGCCGGCAGCTCTAGGCCTGTACGCAGAGGAGAGCAGAGCCGCGGGGGG
>CDFA01023913.1:0-22048 GCA_000826305.1 Acanthamoeba healyi | reverse complement strand
GAGGAGGAGGGAGAAGATGACGGCGACGAGGCGGATGCCGGCGGGTGCATGTGCCAGGTGCGAGGTCGATCGAGCGTGCCGCTGGCACGCATCCACACTTGCTGTTGTTTCTGCTGATGCTGCTGGTGCTGATGTGCCGCGCAGTCGTTGCCGTCGTTGTCATCTGTCCCGCCGAACGCATCTTTCGTCACAGTCGGCACTCCGCCACTGTTCACCCAAAGCGTGTTAGCCTTGTGCGACACGACACGACACGAACAACTACGCGACACACACGCACACAAGCGCGCCGCACGACGAGTGTGCAAAGAGAGAGAGAGAGAGAGTTGGTTACCTGGAGTTGTTGGAAGGGAAGGACGACGCGGAATGTGTGGAGCGGATGCCGAGCGTGTCGGCGCTCGACTGGAGGGAAGACATGGGCGAGCCCGAGCAGGACGAGGGCGAAGAAGAGGAGAATAGCACCGTGTGCGGGGAGAGGGGCGCCGTGGTCGGCGAGTCGAGGGTGGAAGAAGAAGAAGAAGGGGCAGGAGAGGGGCAGGCCAACTCGATCGCGGAGGACCCGCCGGACGCGCTCTCCAGTCGATCGATGCGGCGGACGACGTCCTCAAAGGACTGGAGCAGTTTGGTGAGCTCCTCAGAGTGCGCGGTTGTGCGTCGCGGAGCTCCGGACAGCTGCGAGGTCGCAGCGCTCGACGCTCCTGCACACATCAATTGCCATTCGTCGGTCAGCTTCAAGAAGGAGAGAGAGAAAGGTGCGAGGGGAGCGTACGGAGGGCAGCGAATTCAGAGGATTGCGACGACGTGGAGACGAAGAGGGACTCAATGCCGCGCTGGATGGATTCCTTCTTGGTGTAGAGCTCGATCAGCATGGGCTCCGTGGGCGGCAGCTTGATGCGGATTTCGTCGCTCGCAGTGCCATCAAACGAATCTGAGTCGCCTCGCCTTTGCGTGCCTAGCGCAAGCACTGAGAGCACGCACGGAGCAGGAGGAAGATGCGTGTGAGCTTGGTGACGCCGGGAGAGCTGTCTAAACGACGAACGCGAGCACACTCTGTAGACGTACCACCGACGACGGTTCTGCGCGCAGGCTTGCTGGAGCGCGAAGGCACAGGTGGCGGTTCCTTCTTCTCGATCTGGCTCACGTTGCCGCCAACTCGTCGGATCTCCTGGTGAAGGATCTCCTTCTGCCTCTGCCTCTCCCTCTGCTCGCGCTCGAGCTTCTCCTTCTCCTTCTCGAGCTGATCGGCGGCTCTCTGCTCCTTCCTGACCTCCCGCTGGTGCTCGCGTTCCTTGCGCTCCTTGTCCTTCTTCTCCTTGCGCTCCCGATCGGCCTTCTCCTTCTTGATCTGCACCTTCTGTATGATCTTGCGCAGCTTGTGCTTCTTGGGGAGCGGCAGAGGATTGTTCTCGCTCAGCGATGGGGAAACCGGACAGCGGACGAGGATCTCCGTCAGCTGCTTGAACGGGGCCGCGCCCAGGTTCTGTTTGTTCAGAATCAAGTCACGAAGAACGGGTTGTGTCAGCTTTGCGCACGCACATAACCCAAGCTTGGCGCGACGTTGCAGAGGAGAGGTACCTTGGCAGCGGGCATGTTGGCCAGCTTGATTCCGATGGTCGGCAGGTGGGCGCACAGAACAAAGTGGAGAGCGCGGACCTGCGGCACCATCTCCTCGATGGGAACCTTGTCCAACACTTCCGACGTCTGAGGTACAGCACATTATGAGGATCAGCGCATGTGGCGTAGACATGCACGCGCGAGTGCACGCACAAGACGCAAAAGTGCTCAGATGAGAAGGATCGAGTGGGGTACCGTGGGAAGCGTGGCAAGGAGCTCGAAGAAGGCCTCAGCGCAGACCATGTTGCTTGCGAGGAAGCGATTGATCGTGGTCATGTGCTGTTCCTTTTCACCAAACTCAACGCCGTTGGCCAGGTTCTGAATGACCTTGGACACCAGCACGAGGCCGCGCCTGCACTCGGCCGATATCTCCTTGTCCTCCGCTGCAGCAACATAAACACGCGCCAGTGTGAGCTAGAGCTCGGCTGAGGAATGCGCACTCGCAGACTGTGCTGCGCGTTTAGGGGCGTGACACACGAACCATCGACCAGGCCGTAGCGTTCGGGGCTCACGATGGCGGGACAGATGAAGCGCAGGAAGAAGAAGCCCGAGAGGACAGAGTACTTGCTTTCGGGGAACTTCTTGACCACCTCCTTGTGCAAGTGGTGGCATATCACTCTGCACGGGGAGCAATGCTCAGCGCGTGAGCCGGTGGTGCGTGAGGCGGCGATGGTGCGTTTCTGGCGTACCGTAGGGGCACGGGGCACTGCGCGATGGAGTTGGTGATCGTGCCGATGAAGATCGAACACACCTGCTCCAGGTTTTCGATGTTCCTCTCCAGCACCTGGTCGGGCTGCAGGCGAATCGGGTCGACTGTGGTGGCGGTGACGCCGTTGTCAACGAGACCGCAAGCACGCAAGGGAGGAAGAAGAGGTGTGCGCACCTTCGAGAGACTTGCCCTTGGCATAGATGTCCACCACCAGCTCGATGAGGTGGTGCAGCGTCTCGACGAGGTAGGCCTTGCCCACGATCTGACAGTACACCGAGAGAAGATGCGACGCGATGTCGTTGCCACGGAACAGCGTCGATTCGAGCACCTTGCCTGTATGCACGCAGGTGGCAACGAGGAGAGGGTGAGTGGTCGGGCCGGGGGCGAACTGACGAGGGTAGAGGACGAGGCGCACCCGTAGAGCGGACTTCGTCGGCGACCAGGGAGAAGAGCAGGGGCAGGGACCGATTGGGGAAGGCACGCAGGACTTCCATGTAGGCTCGTGCCGTGCGCTCCACTTCGGCCGCGCTTTCGATACAGCCACACAGCGCTTCGATGATGCGAAGTCCGCACTCGCCTTTGCGATAGAAGCCAACCCCGCACCCGCGAGTGAGCCAACGTCATTCACACGCGAGAGCGAGGAGGGCCAGCGCTGAACGTACTCAATCCAAGCAACTCGGTCAGCGCGAGATAGCCGGGCGACAGGTGATCCTCGTCTTCGGTTGACAAAGACGCGCTGGTCTCAACAACCGCCGTTTCGACGGTCGTGCTGGCCACGGCAATCGCTGCAGCAGATGCCACGGCAATCGAGCCAGAATTGCTGTCTCCGCCTGTGTCATGCGAGGGTGAAGTCAGCACTTGGGGGAGCAAGGGCTTCAGCAGCTCAACGCAATGATGGTGGTGTGGCGCGTACCGCTCGCCGGAACACACCGCACGTAGTCCACGTCGAACAGACCCTGGCTTCGGGTTCGCTCGTTGTAGCCCAGGAGCAGGCGACTCGGGATGCTGGCCTTGCTCTTCTTCTTACCGAGGACCACGATCCTGTCGCCCTCGCGGAAGGACAGGTATGTTTGTACACGATGCACCCAGGGAACCTGTCGCACAATCGCGCACGATCAATGTAAGTTACATGCGCAACGCTCGTACGCGCGCAAAGGCACGATGTGTGCATTGTACCTTGTCGTTGACGGCTTGCAGGTCGTCAGTGCTTGTCAAACTGCCGGTGGCGTCTAGTTGGAGGGGCAGACTCGCTGCGCAACATCAAGTGGTGTGCCGTGGTGAGATCATGACCGCGCCAGCAGCACTTATGGGGAGGCGAAGGCAGTGACGTACCATCCTCGTTGCCTTCTCCGTCGCTCTCAACTACGTCTTCCTTGTCACGTTTGGCGAACAGCTGCTCCTGGTTCCACGAGCAGTTGTAACTGTACAGTGCAGACACCATGAGCGGCGAGCACAGGCCTCCATGACGGCCCACCAGCTGCTCCGACGCTCTTGCCACGTCTGCGCAGCGTGCGAACAAGAAGCGGCGCGGTGTTACTGACTGACAGAAGTTGATCACGACGCCGGTGTGTGAGAATAAGCCCAAACGCTCACCTTGAATGTGTCGGCCAAGTCGCGATATCAGCTTCACTTGCATCCGGTTGAGCGCCTTGATGGCGGTGGGCGGAATGTAGCCCTTGGGGTCCAACTGGTTGAGAAGAAGAAATCAAGATGTCAGTGTGAGTGTGAGTGCGGCCGTGCGTCGTAGCGTGATTGGCAAGTGCGCATACCTGCGATATGGCGATGATGGTGGATGCGTTGTCGGGAGCAGGGATGATCAAAAAGCCTGAGAGCTTCGTTCCCGCTCGAATGCAGTTCTCGCGCGAGGGCAACGCTCGATTGAGCACCTGAAGAGCGTGCGCAGTCAGAAGCCTGGCTCATATCATCTTATGCTAACAACGGAACTGGGCCACGTACCGAGCGGTACAGATAGACGCAGGTGCCGTCGCTGAAACGCTTGGCGGTGCGGAACACGAGAAGGTCACGGGCCTGTACATTGCGCCCTCCTAACCGCGATGAAGGCGAGGAGGGAGAGAGAGGCGTTGGTGAACGTCAAACTACGAGAAAGATTCAGACCGCGACCGGAGCGTCACATCCACGTACCTGGTATCCACAGCTCGATGCGAAGGAGCTGGCCCACGTTTCGCACGTTCTTTTCGACTCGGCCAACGCCGTAGAGGTCGTCCCACATACTGCGCTCGTCGAGCGACATCATGAAGTCAAGCACCTGTGTTCGGACCAATAGAAAGAGAGAGAGAGAGTAAGCGAGAGCCATTCGCGCCCCGTGAAGGGTGGTGTGGGCGGCGTACCTTGTGAGCGGGAGCCGGAACGACGCCGATTCCGCGACAGGCGGGGAGAGAGCCGTTGTTGAAGGTCATTTGTGAGATCCTCACACCGTCCTCCTCACTCTCCTCCTCCCACCGCCCTCGTTCCCACATCCCCTGCACCAGTCCGTTCACTTTGAAAGAAAACAGAGCGATTGATGTCAGCCAGCCAGCCTATCAGTCGTTCCTGCTCAGGCACCGAGCGTGGTGGAGAGGGTCGTACGCTCTGGCGGGGCAACGGCGACACCGGACGACGCCGACGAGTAGCGAATGAACTCGGCAAATATAACATCTGGGATGAGGAACATGCTTTGCTTCAAATCGTGCACTGCTCGCTTCTCCTCGGCCTACGCACACACACGCACGCACGCATGCACGCAGAGGGGAAAGCGGGTGTTAAACAAAGCACGATGGCTGAGAGAGAGAGAGAGAGAGCGATGATGGCGCGTACCGCTTCCTCGTCGTTTGGCGTGGGTTGTGGTGGTGTGTTCTTCCAGGCTTCGACTTCCATATCGCACATGAGGATCGAATGGAAGAGCTTCTTGAGGAAGAACGAATATGATATGTCCTTGGTGATGAATCGCCAGGTCTACTCGCGACACAGCAACAAAGCAACGATGACAGCGAGAGCGCGTTGAAGTGAGATTGCGAAGCTTCAGAGAGGACTCACGATGATCAGGCGTACCTCAGCTTGGGCACCCTCGAACAGAAGCGGGTGGAGAGGCGTATCCGTCTTGGCGAACTGAGCCTCGATGTCGCTCAAAATGGAGGGGCTGACCACCACCAGAGCGTTGGACGGTCGCGGCGACTTGGGAGTCACAGCGGCGGACGAGACAGAGTAGTTCGGTCTCAGATACTTAGTGTACAAGGCCATCGCAAAGTCGCGGCGAACTCGATGCGCCTCGCGCGAGTTGCTCGCCTGTGGCATCATAAACTGCAAGTGAGCGAGGACAGCCTGGCGGTATTGCAGCAACAGCGTGTGGCGTGTGTGAATGTGAGTGAGAGAGACGTACGTTGCTAGCAGAACGCCTGAAGTTGTCTGCCAGGAGCCAAAAGGCAAAGGCGTCGAGGTTGTCCATGTCGTCCTCTTCCATGACAGAGTTTTTGCGCGAGAGCTGAGACGCGGCGGGAGAGTTGGCCTCGTCCTGGAACGTCTTGATCAAGAACTCTCGATTCCGCGACCTGACCAAGCACACAAGGGTTAGGGCATGCGATTCAAGTCATGTGTGATGATGCGTGTGCGTGTGCCGTGTGAGGAGAGCAAGCTTTCAGAACAGCAGCGAGAGAGAGCGATATAGATACCTGGGACTCTGTGGTCGTGGCTGGCCATTCTTCTCCTTGGATCGGTCTCCCTTGCGCTCGCTGCTCTTCTGCGCCTGCATGGTCGCCTGTATGGCCGCCATGTTGAGCGAAAAGCCGCCCCTGCCAGCCTGCACCACCAGAACCAACACCAGCCACACCCAACACATCACGTCGTCCGCGTCAGCGTCAGCATCAGTTTGATCTGCTCATCACACACGCACACACACACACACACACACAGCCGGAATGCGAGGCGCCGTACGGGGTCGGCGTCGGCGTGCAGGGGCGATCGAGGCGACCTCCTCGTGCTGGTGGAGGGCGACGATGACGACGAGTAGGCGCCCCACTCGTCCGAGACGGCCTCGAGCGAGTCCGTGTCCGTCGACGACCACGAGGTCGTGCAGACCGCGGCCGCCGCCGCCGCCGCCGACTCGGCGCTGGCCTTCGTCGCCGCCTTGTCGTCCGACGAGCGCAGGAAGAGAGGCAGCGCTGGCCGGCCCATGTCGGTCAGCGCCCGACGCATCCTCTTCTTGTCGCTCATCGCCGGCGAGGTCTTGCCATCTTCGTGTAGGTCGCCGTCGTCTCTGCCGTCCTCGAAATGGATCGATGTCGATGCGACGTTGGATCGAGCCTCGACGCCCTCCTTGTCCTTCTGAGACCTCTTCTGCTTCTTGTTGTTGTCCTTCCTCTCCTTCTTGCTGGCGATGCGCGGCGAGGCCGCGGGCGAAGTCACCGCCCCCGAGGTGGCGGCCGCTACGTGCGATCGCACGATCTCGTCCTTGGCCTTGGTCCCCGACGTCCCCAGCGCTGGCTTGCGCAGGCCTCCTCCTTGGTTGCTGCCGCTGCTCTCATTGATCAATGGCGGGCTCGATGAAAGATTGGGGGTCGATGTCGATGAAGTAGCGGCTGCAGCCGCAGAAGGGTTGTTGGGCTTCCACTTGACGCCGCCAAAGAGCATGGCCTTTTGCTGCACGATCTTCGAGCCCCGCTTGCGCCCCATCGATCCGGCGACGACATTTTGGCCTCCATTCGCCTCTGAGGGGTCGCCTCCATCGCACTCGCCGCCTCCCTCGTCGCTCGTGCTGCTGCCCAGGTCGGGGAAGTCGACCAGGCTCGCGCTGCGGCCCGTCCGCAGCGGCGCTGGCGATGGATCGCTCGAGCTTCGGCCCTGGATCACGTCCTTCTCGTAGAGCTGCTTCAATTCGCGAACCGAGGGCACCCGGATGGGCGTCACCTTCACGCCCGAGGGGAAGGAATCGAGCGAAGACGTTGAAGATGACGATGAAGACGAAGACGAAGAGGTAGAAGGAGTGGCAGAGAAAGAAGAAGAGCGTGGGGAGGTGGCGGTGGAGGAGCTGGAGTTGCTGTCGGTGGAGAAGATGGAGGCCGCGGCGACGGCCACCCGCTTGCCCCTGCCGGACAGGGTGCCAAACAGGTTGAGCGTCTTCCGCGTCGCGCTGGTCCCGCCGGTCTCAGTCGACCCACCTCTCGTGCTCGTGCTTGCACTCATCGCGAGGGACCCCTCCCGATGGCGCACCCAATCTTTCGTCTTTACCTCCGCGCGCAATTTGTTCCAATCTCAGATGTCTAAATCGATTGAGGTCGTGATGAGAGGTCGATCTCTCTCTCTTTCGATTCGGCCCAACTAACTCTGCCTTAGTTCCTCTTCTTCCCTCCTGGTCTCTTTTCTTTCCTCTCTTCTCGTTCAGTACTTGTGGCACCCTGCTCCGCCCCCTCCTCGTCTTGTCCAACCAGCCCGTGCAACGGCGTTGCTCCAAGCCTTGCTTGTCGGTTCGCCCCTTCGCGTCGCCCTCTCTTGCTTGTTGAGTTCTGACCACCAGACGGCTGTCTCTTCCGGAGTCAAAACGAGGACCTCGGGGGTGAGAAGAAGAGAGAAGGAGAACGAAAGCGAAGAGAAAACGATGAGGTGCCCGCAGTCCTGCGCGCTCCAACAACTTCTTTCGAAAAGCCCACACCCTTCCTTCTCCTTGCTCAGCACATGGTGCAGCCACGCCGGGTGGTGCCCCAGACGCGGTGTCCGTGGTGCATGGGTGCCCGGTGCGACGGGAGCAGGGGTACTACCGCACTTTTGAACTCGCCAAAACCTGCCTGGTGACGCGAGGGGCATTTTTGATATCAAAAAAATAACCACTCACCATCGTGCTGCATGAGCGACCCACGAACTACCCGGCACGGACAAGCAAGGCAATCACAGCAACAACAAAGACCATGTCCCTTTTTCTTTTCCCTCGAATTATTATTCAAATTTTAGAACTCATTTCTTTTTCTTTTCCTTTCGACCTTAATCGAGACTCTTACCATATCCAGCATTACACCCCAACGACGCGACCTTAACGGGCCTGCTTGACCATATCCCGCCCATCGACATGCGTCCCTCGACCCTTATCCACTGGAGGCTGGTAACCGTGAGACTTTAGTGCGTTCTTTTCGTTCAAGACAACGAACGCATCACCAACATACCCCCCCTCTGGTCCTCCATCGTCGCCTTGAGCCGAGCTGGTCGCCGTCGAATCGATTCTGACGGTCATCTAGTGCATCGCCACAAGTCAGTTCGTCCCCCCCCCGCCTGCCACCTGCATCGCCTCCACCGGCTTGACAGTCAAGCAGATGACGGCGGTCATACCCAAGCTCTCTGTGCCCGGTGGGCCCACCGGGGGCGGAGATGTCGCGCACAACAACAAGAAGGCGGCCCTCAACACGTCCGCGGGGGGCCTCCTTCCGACCAGCAAGCGCGTACCGACGTCGAGCCCCCGGCAGCCCAGCCTGCCCAACGACGAAGACGTCGACGGCGTCAAGCAGGACCCCAACACGGTCAACTACGCCAAGATGCCGTTGCGAGACTACGACGGGTCGTGCCCGCAGGCGCGGCTGGCCGCGCTCGGCATGCCGCAGCGCGGGGTGGAGGACATGATCAGGATCGATCGGCTCGACGAAGAATCCATCTTGCTCAACCTCCAGCGACGCTATGAGGAAGACCTCATCTACGTACGTCAGCCCACTCTGAGCGCGTGCATGCGCGCTTTGTCTCAGGCTGAGCTGCTGGAATGGACGCCCTGTTTGACGACATGTTGATGACGCTTGCGCGCGCGCGTGTGTGTGCGCGCAGACATACACGGGCTCCATTCTGGTGTCGGTGAATCCCTACAAGCACATGCCCATCTACACCACACAGTACGTCAAGGAGTACATCGGCAAGCGGCTCGGCTTCCGTCCGCCGCACATCTACGCCACAGCCAACGCCGCCTACACCGCCCTCTCCGCATCGAAGCGGAACCAAGCGGTCATCATCAGGTGCTCACGCCAAGCCTCTGCGCGCGCTCTCTTGCTTTGCTTGAGCGCACGCGCAGCGTGCTCATGCGTGCGTTGGCTCCTCGCATGGCAGCGGCGAGTCTGGCGCGGGCAAGACCGAAGCGACGAAGCTGACCATGCAGTTCCTGGCTCAGTGCACCAACAAGCACTCGGAGGTGGAACGCAAGATCCTCGATGCCAATCCGGTGCTGGAAGCCTTTGGCAACGCCGCCACCGTGCGCAACAACAACTCGTCACGCTTTGTACTATTCCTCCACCTCCACCACATAACCCTGAGCTCTTTGATCGTTGGAACTAACTGAGCTCACGGACCACGCCACGCACACACCAGGGGCGCTTCATCGAGATCCGCTTCAACAGCGCATGCAACGTGATCGAGGGAGCACGGATCACCAACTGTACGTCCATCAAGTGGCGACGCAGTAAGATATTGAAAGCGGAACGTGTGTGTGTGTGTGTGTGTGACAGACCTGTTGGAGAAGTCGAGGATCGTCAAGCAGACGCAGGGAGAGCGTAACTACCACGCATTCTACATGTTCCTCGCTGGATGCACAGACGAAGAGAAGAGTACGCGCACGGCCGAGGAAGACCTCTCGCTGCGTTGTCGATCATCATGCACACGCTCACCACGCACTCTTGGTGTGCATCTACACAGAGAAGTACTTCCTGAAGGAGCCCAAGGACTACCACTACCTGAACCAGAGCGACGTCTACACTCTGCCCAATGTTGACGAAAAGCTCGACTGGGAGCGGATGCGGGTACGTTGCGACAGACAGCCTCTCTGCACCTGATCGTCCACACTCTGACGCGCTTCTGTTGTGTTGTGCAGTCGGCGATGGACGGGCTGGGCATCTCCAGCGAGAGCCAGAGCAGCATTCTCTCGCTTCTCGGAGCTATCTTAAGCCTGGGCAACATTGTGTTCGTCCACGGGGCCAAGGACGTGACCTGCATCGCCGACGAATCAGGTATCACATGATCCATACATCTGACGTTCACGTTCCTCATCCTCACGCCTTCATCATCACCGCGGGCAGCGGTCGATGTGGCCAGCACGCTGCTGGGCGTCCAGTCGAATCTGTTGAGGGACGCTCTTCTCACGCGCATCATCGCAGTCGGCTCTGAGAAGCTGGTGAAGCCTCTCACCATGGAAGAGGTACGCACCCATGAAGCCATCTTCTCCTCTTCTCTGACGTGGTGCTCACACGATCTCTTTTGCCATGATGTGTGTCGCAGGCGGCCGACGCCCGAGACACGCTGGCCAAGTCGCTCTACGACCGACTGTTCGGCTGGCTCGTGACGCAGATCAACAACTCGATCAGGGGCACATTCACCGAGGACAGCCCGTTCATCGGCATCTTGGACATCTTTGGCTTCGAGAACTTCACGGTCTCTCTCTCTCGTTCACACACTTCACTTGCTTTGTGAGGGTAACTAACATCGACCGTGCGCGCATCAACAGGAGAACAGCTTCGAGCAGCTGTGCATCAACTTCACCAACGAGGCCCTCCAGCAGCACTTCAACAACCACATCTTCATGCTCGAGCAGAAGGAGTACGCGGCGCAGGGTCTGAAGAACTGGGCGGCCATCACGTTCAACGACAACCAGAAGTGTCTCGATCTCATCGAGGGAGTACGAGCCCTCTCTCTCTCTCTCCTCTATGTGCGAGTGCGTGTGAGTGTAAGGTTGATTGCTGATCGCTCGGTCGTCACACATCATCTCCACCAGGCGGCTCCACCAGGCATTCTGCAGCTGCTGGACGAAGAGGCGCGCTTTCCCAAGGGCTCCGACGACAGCTTCCTGACCAAGGTGGTCAACAACCACAAGAAGAACATGCACTTTGAGACGCCGCGTCTGCGCGGTCGATCGCCGAGCTTCATCGTCCGTCACTACGCCGGAGACGTACGTTCGTATATCGTCCGCTTTGCGGCATCGCGCCAGAGCACTGACAGGTCAGCTGGCCGTGTGTCTCTTGTCTCGTTGCAATGGAACAGGTGATGTACCAGGCACCTGGGTTCCTTGACAAGAACCGCGACCCGCTGGGACCGCTGATCATCGGCTGCTTCAAGAGCTCCACGTTTGAGCTCCTTCGAAACCTCTTCCCAGAGGATCCCAACTCCGCGCGAGCCGGCCGCAACGCCATCAAGACCATCAGCGCAGCGTTCCGAGTACTGACATCCATTCCCCTCATGCAGCGAGCAATGTCCGTCGACTGAACCGAGTGTGCGTTTGTGTCTCTGTTCTGTGACATCGCAGATGCAACTCAAGACGCTGATGGATCTGCTGAGCCAAACCGAGCCACACTACATTCGCTGCATCAAGCCCAACATGTTCAAGATCCAGCGATGCTTCGACGCGGCGCTGGTGTATCACCAGCTAAGCTATGCCGGCATGATGGAGACGATCAAGATTCGGTACTGGCTCCTGCTAGCTGCAGGAGGGCGGTCTGCTGGGCTCATGCGGCGCAGAGCAGGCTAACGTTGCGGTGTGTGTCGTGCGGTCCGGTTGCAGCAAGTCGGGATTCCCCATTCGAGAGACCTTTGAGCGGTTCTGGCGTAACTTCCGCATCCTCGTCCCGAGCACTCGCTTGGTGCTGACCCCTGCGGGCCTCATGGGCTGTCCAGACTATGGCATCGGATGCAGGTTCGCAACCAATCTCTGCAGAAGCGCGGACCGAAACACCGGCACTGACACTGCGTACAGGAAGCTGGTGCAGGACCTGTTGGATCAGAACAGCGGTGTCCTGCTGCCGGATCAGTACTTTGTCGGCAGCTCAAAAGTGTTGCTCAAGGACGAGCAGGTGCGCACCGGGAGAGGCGCGTCGAGGTGAATCTGCTATAACCCCTACTAACGCGGTTCACGAATTGGACAGGCCACCATACTCGACCTCGCCCGTCGCGCCGTCCTCAAAGACTTTGCCTACGCGTTGCTCAGGGTGAGCCGCACGCCCTCTTGCCTTATGGACGCGAGAAGTTTCTTTACTGACTCGTCCGTGCTCAGGCCATGCGGGCGTTCCACGACAGGCAGCTGTTCCTGCGCAAACGTCGCGCGGTGTCCAAGATCAGCCGAGCGTTCCGGGGCCATCGCGCACGCTCCAAGTTCATCAGGGTCAGGAGGGCAGCTCTCAAGATTCAGGTATACACCTTCCGCTCCTTCTTCTGATCTTCGCCATGTGCGAGCGGCCAGCTCTGACTCCTTGGATCGCATCTCAGGCATGGTACCGGATGAAGGCTCTGCGGCGAAAGTATCTGGCGATGAAAAAGGCCATCTTGATGATACAGGTACGTGCTGAGCAGCGACCTTCTCCGTTGTGTGGCTATATACCACTTCCCGTGTGGTTCGTTTCTATCGTTGTGCAAACTCACTTCGCGTTCTTGAACATGCACAGTCGCGATCACGCATGGTGCGTGTGCGGAGGCCATTCAAGGCGACATTCGAAGCTCACATGACCGAGAAGAGACGACTGGCGCCACCACCGCCAGAGCCGCTTCCTCGCGACCCACCGCCAGCATCTCCAGCCGCGTCGTTCGGGACCCACCAGGCTCCCGGCTCGCTGCATTCCGAATGGCCATCAGGCGAACATCCCGCCCCCATTGCCCACACGCCTCCCTCTGTACGTCTCCGAGTGTCGTTGGCCTTAGAGAACGATCCTCTAGCAATCGCTCACCGGTTTCTCTCTCTTTCTCTGTGTGTGCAACGCCAGGCGTACGCCGCTTCGCCTCACGACGTGGAGCCTCCTCGGCCACAGATGAAGATGAAGAAGAAGCAGGGAAAGGAGTGGATGACCGTTAGGATCAGCAGCCTGGAGGACGAAGTCAAGGAGAGGGATCGCGTGATCGCCCAGATCCAGGCCGAGCTGACTGCCATGCGCATGGCCCTCGTGCTCCTCAGCACCAACCAGTCCTCGTCCACGACAACGACGACGATACCATCTCCGATGGGGACCTTGATGCCACAGCACTACACACAGCCATCGACCTTGAGCTTCTCCGTGACACCACCAGCTGCGCCACTACCGCGCGATCCGCCATCAGCAGAGCCTGCGCCGCTATCGTGGGATTCTCTGATGGAGACTGATCCAACTCCGCCTCCGCTCCCACCACGCGACCCTCCAACATCCTCCACACCATCGCCAGCTGGGTCACCTCGCCCTCCACCTCTCCCGCCTCGCGATCCAGAGCCGTCTGGTGGTTCGGCTCCATCACCACCGCCGTCACCGCTTCCGCGCGATCCACCATCAACTCCCGCTGTTCCCGCTCCACCGCCGCCTGCGCCTCTTCCACGCAGCGCTCCGGCAGCTCCGGCAGCTCCTGCGCCGCCACCTCCTGCGCCACAGCCACGCAATCCGCCATCGGCCCCAACGGTTCCGCCTGCTCCAACTCCGCCGCGAGCACCAGCGGCCCCTGCCCTGCGAGCGCCTGCTGGCCCACCCAATCCTCCATCCCCACGCGTACCGCCACCTCCATCAGGCAACCAACATTCCGCTCCGCCACCATCGCCTGCAGGCGAGCCAGGAGGCGGTCCGCCGCCTCCACCACCGCCACCTCCCGGTGCCGGCGCTCCCGGCGCATGGCGTCGACGATAACCTCCAGACCACTTGCAATCCTGCACTTGTATGCACACCATAGCTCAAATATTTTGAAATCAACCCGCGGCCAACAGGGAATGCTAAGGAATTCGACACAGCCCGTTTTGGCTGGTCGTTCTGTGAACAACCAAGCCAAAACATATCTTTTTTTTATCTCTTGCCCCAACAGCAACACGAAGAACTTGTGACCGTCGAGTGGAAGCAAAGTTGCTGAGCAAGCATGCAGAGGTTCATCGGAGGGCTCTCGTCTCGCAAGCCCATGAAGGCCACTGCGTCGGCGGGCGACGATGATGGTGCGTGAACTGAACTTGTGGGGCTTGGGTCCATGCCCCGGGAGGTGGGGGAGGTCCACATTGTCACGCACGTGTTTCTACAACACTCCACTCTCTGTGTGTTGGAGGTGGCGGCTGGGTTGATGCCCCCCACCTTGTGTCGTCTTCCTCCCGCCCTGTCAGTGGCGTGTGAGAGAGCTTCGCTGAACGTGGGAACTGTGCGCCTTGGGGTGGTATGACCGGCCTTGCAGGCAGCGAGGAGAACAACAGTTTCATGATGGAGGACTCGGGGTTGATGGCCCGCAAGCCCATGCGGATGCCCGCCTCCACACCGGTGACGTTCGAGAACGAGAGGGCGATCAACGCCCACAAGCCCCTGGACGCCCTCATGCTCACCGGTACTCGGCGCAGCTCTCACACTGTGGCCCTGATAAGCACGCGTGCTAACACAACCAACCCTGCCACACGTTTTGCTGTGCATGCGCCCGTCCCCCCTCTTCCTCGCTCCCGCTCACCCACAGATATCCAGCTCGACCTCTCGGCTTCGCCCCCACCGCCAGCTGGCGGAGGTACGCACAACTTTTCTCCTTTATTTTCTTTTTTCTTCCATCATTTCATTTGTTCTTTTCATTTCCTTTCATTTCTTTTTATGTGAAAAAGTCCTCTTCCGTGAAGAGGCAAGGCGAATGGCGCCGCGAGCACGTCATGCCCCAGGCAGAGCACACGTGAGTCCACCTCCTCTCTCTCCTCTTGGTGGTGGCGCGAGCAGGTGACAACGAGGGAGAGAAGATGAATAAACGCAAGGATGGAGGTCTGGCTGTACGAAAGCCCATGAGAGCTGCTAACGATGACCCCGTGGAACCACCTACAGGTACTAGACACATCAGCACGTCAAGACGCGCACAAGCGGTGTGGTTCCACACAACCACAGAGCCCGAGTGTTCAAGCGCCTTTGAGCGTCTGTGATGGGCAATCGCGTGTCCACCGCTGGGCTGTCGGCCCACAGAGCGCTCGATGCCTCCCAGCTGATGGCGGCAGCCACCGGTGGTGAGGCAGTCGTGGTGTTGTTTTATTACTTTCAGATGTTAGTTCTCTCTGGTGTGCTCGGTCTTGTCTGACTCTCTGTCACTTCTGTCTGTCCGTGCCCCACACCAGGAACCCCACCGAGCTTTTTGCACGATGGAAGTACGTCGTCTTGCTCACAAAGGCTGATCGCTGCAGTCGTTGTCGTCGTGACCACGCACTAACTCTGCGCGCCTTCGTAACACGCTCGGCAGACCACATGATGATGCAGCAGCCCTCGTTCGCTGGATTGAAAGTGCGAAAGCCCATGAGTGCCGCGGCTGAGCCTGTTAACAATCCGTTTGCGTTGAACGCATCCAGTACGCAATCAGGGCTTCATCGATGTTCTGCTCGAGCTTCGCGCGTGTGCCTCTATCTCACGCTCTCTTTCTCTCTCCTTCTGTTGTACCAGTGACCCAGCAGGCTGCGCCTTCGGGCCTAAACGCGAGAAAGCCCATGAGCTCTCCCACTGGTAGGCGTCACGCTGCGCCACATCACACGCACACCACACACGCCCGATCGGAGCTAACGTCATTATCGTGAATTTGGCACAATCAGTGCACGCTCCGCAGATGGCGCAGAGGGCTGCGTCTAGCGGATTGTCGGTCCGGAAGCCCATGGACTACTCCTTGTACGTTGGCCAGCTCTCCGCGTCGTAAGGCGCAGTTCATCGTTTGGTGGCTCAAGTGTTGCTGGTGGGTGATCAGGACGAACTGCATCATGCCGACGATACAAGCTCGCAGAGGCATCAGCGCAGTCCCGTCCAGCTACGGCCCGGCGCCCACCGTCGATCCCTTCGATCTGTCGTCGGTTGATCTGCTTCAGCCGCTCCACCAACAGAACCTGCCCTACTCTGGTTCACAGGCCACGCCTCAGCAGCCGAACGTGTTGCAGGCCCACCAGATGTTGTCGCTCATGATGGCGATGCAGAGCAACCCGGCTGTGGCTCAGGAGATGAACAAGCTGCAGGAGTTGGTCAATCTCGGCTACCTGCAGTGGGAAGAGTTCGTCAAGCGCGCGCAGGAGCTGAACAAGTCAGCCGGCTCGAGCGACGCTCCGGCGCAGAAGCCGTCGGCGGCCAACACGATCAACATCAACGTCAGCAGCGACACACCGGCGGCCTTCTCGGCGTCGCCGCTTCGCGACATCGCTTACTCTCTACCAGCGAACGCCAACAACGGCGACCTCCAAGTGGAAGCCTTTGTCTCGTCGAGCTACTCGTACGACCTTTCCATCTCTCACGAGAGGCCTGTGACCTGCAGGATCTGCATGCTAAGGGGACATCTCTCCACCTCGGACGCAGGGTCAAGGTGTGGGGAGGCTACGGTGGCGTGTACATGGAGGGGAGCGCGCCGCAGGCGGCATCCTCGCGTCCCAAACTGCAGCTGAAGCAGGCGAACAGCCGCAACGTCCGAATCTTCATCTCGTCGACGTTTAGGTAACCAAAGACCTCCGTTCTATCCTCCATCTCAACACGTTCAGGACTGAACTGTGGGCTCGCACGTCATGCGCGCACACACTTTCTGTATTACAGGGACATGGAGATGGAACGCGAAGAGCTCATGAAGTGGGCCTTCCCGCGTCTACGCAAGTTCTGCAGCGATCGCGGCGTGTTCCTCACGCAGGTGGACTTGCGTTGGGGCATCACCGAAGACCAGTCGCAGGCTGGCGACACCATCAACATCTGCCTCCGCGAGGGTACACGCTCCAACAACTTGCCCTCGCCACACAAACGCCGCTGACACCTTCTTGCAATGCGTACAGTGGACCTGTGTCGTCCGTACTTTGTGTGCATGCTGGGCGAGCGTTACGGATGGGCACAGCCGGATGAGAACCAAAGGTGAGCACATCCCCATTCTCCGTGCTGAGAGCAGATGCATCATGAATGCGCCCGTGGCGGCTGTGGACTCTACGAATCAACTAACAATGCAATCCCAGTGACGACCTGTTGCGCAAGACGTTCGAGAGGGCCGCGCAGACCTTCCCGTGGATCGCCAACTTCAAGGATCGCAGCATCACGGAGCTGGAGGTAAGTCGCTGCAGCATAGGGGACACGCTTCATCCGATCCTCGTGCGCACAAGAGCGCTAAGCATGAGTGTGTCGCGTGTCTTTCAGATTCGGCACGCGCTGCTGAACGACTCGACGGACAAGGCAATGGAGCGCTGCCTGTTCTACTTCCGGCAGATGGCGCAGGGCCAGACGACCAAAGGACTGGATTCCAGGGACGTCAAACTCCAGGCCAAGCTCGACAAGCTCAAGGACGAGATCAAGAGCGCCGGCGCCCGTGTCACGCAGTACAAGACGTACGCCACCATCCTCTACAATGTAAGCTCAAGCGCGTCACTAACAGCCTCACGCGATCGTGTGCAGTCCCTCGGAGATGGCTTTGAAGATGGTGGAAGCGCTGGAGGCTGCGATCGACCAGGACTTCCCTATCACCGACGCGCCCACGCCTCTCCAGCGTGAACGCGCGGCACATGATGCCTTCGCAGCCAGCAGGGCTCGCGTATACGTGGGACGCGGCCAGTACTTTGATCATATCGACAAGCACCTCGCCACTCATCCCTCCAAGCCCCTTGTCATCTGCGGTACTTTCTCGCTCGCTCGCTTCAACTACGGCATCTCGTGCGCTTTGCTGATCGACTGTCCGGTCTCAACACCTCAGGCGAGAGCGGTTCGGGCAAGAGCGCGCTCGTGTGCAACTGGGCGCTCGGCTACGTGGAGAAGTACAAGACCGAGAGGCTGGTGGTGACCCATTACATTGGCAGCACTGCCCAGAGCACCGACCTTGCCGGACTCCTGCGAAGGTTATGCTCACTCCTCTCCCTCTCGACTGCAACGTTTGTGTTCGCTGGGCTGTGCTCCACGCTGCGAAGCTGACCCTTTTACTCGATTGCAGAATCATTGGCGAGATCAAGCACTTCTACGGCGTGCCGGACGAGATCCCGACCGACCTGCGGTCGCTCATCGAAGCCTTCCCCGATTGGCTTACCGAGGCCGCCAAGCGCGGCGGACTGCTGCTCGTGCTCGACGCCCTCAACCAGCTCGAGGATCGTGGCAAGGTGCGTTTCTGGCCCCCCAAGAAGGGTCGGGAGCTCGGGCCGAGCAATCGCTTTGTGGCGATCTGATCTTCTTGTCTCATGCTTCTCAAACCAACGTACGTGCGTCTGCACAACAGGGCGAGGTGCACGACCTGACGTGGCTGCCGCGTGAGTACCCGAACGGCGTGCAGGTGGTCGTCTCGACCCTGCCAGGCCGCTGTATGAATACCATTAAAGGGCGTGGCTGGCACACTCTGCTCGTGGAGCCTCTCAACGAGACCGAGAGACAGGTAACCTGTCAGCCAGTCGAGCCCCAGCTCACTTACGTGCTATCACAACAGTTGGCCATCGCTCACGTGAACCTTTGGTGTTGTGGCTCCGTTAGGCTCTAGTGCTCGAGTACATGTCGCTCTACGGAAAGTCATTCACTCCGGCTCAGCTCGCTCGCATCATCAAGGCCGAGCAGTGCAAGAATCCGCTCTTCCTCCGCACCCTGCTCGAGGAGATGAGGTGCGCACCTCTTGGATGTCCTTTGCCAGTTGAGGCTTTGCCTTACTGACTGTGCGCATCGTCAATGCGTCGACAGAGTGTTTGGCGTGTACGAGGGCCTGGACGCTAAGATCAGCCACTACCTCACCGCCCGCACTCCGCCGGAGCTCTTCAACCTGGTCTTCTCGCGCCTGGAGAATGACTTCGAGACCAAGAACGCCGGCAGCAGTACGCACACGCAATCCTCAAACTACCCCGCGTGGGATCAGAACTAAACCATGCTCTCCTCTCTTTTGGACGCCCATGTTCCACACCAGGCGGTAGATCGCTGCAGGGCCTGGTCGGCGACGTGTTGTCCCTCATCTGGGTGAGCAGGCGTGGTCTCACCGAATCCGAGCTGTTGGACATCCTCGATATCCCGCATTCGCTTTGGTCCCCGCTCCATCTCGCCATGGTTCGTTCCTCCCTCCTCCTCGCCCACACAACAACCTCAGCCAGATCAGCTTGGCTCAAGCTGACAGCAACATGCCACATCGGCCAACAGGAGGAGTCGTTGGTGAGCCGGTCGGGCTTCCTCACGTTCTTCCACGACTACATGCGACAAGCCGTTGAGGCGCGTTATCTGCGCCCTCAGAACCGCTACAACCAGTTCCGCATGCGCATCGTCGCCTACTTCAACCGGTACGCCTCGCGTTCAATGTGGCTTGGCGCCATAGCGGCATGACTTGCTGATCTCGCACTGTCTTCTTCGTTTTAGTCCCTCGGTTGTGGGCGTGGAGAAGCGCCGATGCGAGGAGGTGCCCTACCAGCTCATGTCGGCTAACGCCATGGATCAGCTCGCTCAGTGCATCACCGGTACACGCCACCTCCCTCCACAGTCCGCTCGCGCGACCGCTCTTCGCTCTTTACTCGTTTTATTTTCGTTTTTCGTTCTTTTTCGGAGCCCAATTCCAACGGGCGGATGGCCGAGCGGTCTAAGGCGACAGTTTAAGGCACTGTTATCTTCGGATGCGTGGGTTCAAATCCCACTCCGCTCACTCCTTTTTGTTCCCACCCTCCCTCATTGCATGTGCATGTCCTGCTCTGTCAAGACCTGGAGATGTTCAAGCTGCTGTCGGCGGAGGAATACCGGTTCGATTTGTACCAGTTCTGGCAGGAGGCGGCCAAGCACACGAACGTGGAGGACCAGTTCGTGGCGAGACTCGCCCAGTACGAGCACACGCACCCCACTCCCACCGAACTTGCTGCCACCTTCAACATGGCTGGCCACTTCCTTGAGGTACGGTCCCCCACACCACACACATGGTAGAGGAGATGGCACTCACTCTGCGTCTCGTGCGCCGGACAGGACATTGCGGCGTTCGACAATGCGGAGAAGTACCTCAAGCGGGCGCTCGAGATCTCCGAGACCATCTACCAGCACAACCCGTGGCACTCGGACATTGCCAGCAAGCTCGACGCTCTGGGCTACCTCTACCGCTTGCGGTGCGTCCATCGTGATGACTTGGCGAGCGTTGAGCTCAACGCTCAAGCCCATAGCTAAAACGCGTGAACTAAACAGAGGCAAGTACGCGCTGGCCGCTCCGCTGTATGAGAGAGCCATGAAGATCCGAGAGAAGACGCTGGGTCCCGAGCATCCAGAGTTTGCCTCCTCGGTGAACAGTCTCGCCATCCTCTACCGACACCAGGTATCTTGCTCTCACCCCGTCTCTTGCGTGTGCGATGCTGACGCGAACGCTGTGTTGTCGTACCATAGGGATTGTACGATAAGGCGGAGCCGCTGTACATCCGCGCGCTTCGCGTGCGGCAGAAGATCTTTGGTGAGATCCACGCCGACATTGCGCAGAGCTTCAACTCTTGTACGTCGCCCAGTCGCCAATGCGTGTGCGTGGATTCATTGCCTCCTACAAGTCTGACCAAGTGGCATGCGCGTGATCTTGGGCAACAACGAAGTGGGCTGCCTGAACCAGGACATGGGCCGCTTCAAGGAGTCGGAGGACTACCTCCTGCGCGCTATCTCGATGAGGGAGACTCTGTTTGGGCCCAACCACCCCGACGGTACACGAACCACCCAATATCAGTGTTGGCGAGCGGTGGTACTCGTTCTTAACCGTGTGTGTGCGTGGCGCTCATGCAGTGGCGATGTCGCTGGCCAATCTCGGCGGTTTGTACATGGATCAGTCGCGCTACGAAGAGGCTCGCCCTAACTACTCTCGCGCTCTCCACATCTACGAGAGTGTCTATGGCCCCGTTCATCCCTCTGTTGCGCAGTAAGTTCCACCACACGCACGCACGCACCACGCACACGCTGCTCGCGAGTCAGAGGCCAGTGACTAACGTGGTTTGGCGGACAGAACGTTCAACTCGATGGCTGGCCTCGCGCAGGAAGCAGGCAAATACGACGAAGCCGAAGTCCTCTACGAGAAGACGCTTGCCATCCGTGAGCGCTTGCTGGGCGATTCGCACCCCGAGCTCGCCCTGACTCTCAACGACTTTGCCGTACGGCACACATATCTAAGCGCTTCCGTGACACTACGGTGGTGCGTGCTCACCGCGTTCTGGTCTCTAGGTGCTGTACGCGCGACAGGACAAGTACGACAAGGCCGAGCCGCTCTACCAGCGCGCCTTGTCCATTCGCGAGAGGGTCATCGGCGTACACCACCCCGACTATGCCCAGTCCCTCAAGTACGCTTTCCTCTGTGATGTGTTTGTCTGGCCCGAGCCGCTGTCCTTGCTGACATGCATCGCCTTATGTGCAGCAACATTGGCTCTCTGTACCAAGACATGGGCCAGTACACTCGGGCGCTGCCGCTCTTCGAACAGGCTCTCAAGATCTGCGAAACTGCCTTTGGCCCGCGCCACATGGACGTTGCCAGTACGCTCCCCGCCGTGTTGCGAGTGTTGCGAGTGTTGTGATGGGTGCGGTGTGCAGTGTGAGGTGTGCGTACATGAGCTCACCCGCGTGCGTCACTTGTCCAGGCTCTTTGACGAACATCGCCGGCTGTTACCAGTTCCTTCGTCGGTACGATGAGGCCATCCCGCTGTACCGCCGAGCACTGGAGATCTACGAAGACCTCCTGGGGCCCATTCACGCCGACGTGGCCGTCACGACCAACGACTTGGCCGTGCTCTACTTCACCACGGGCAACACCGACCAGGCCGAGAAGCTCTACAAGAAGGCGCTCAACGTCTACGAGAAGATCTTCGGTCCTCACCACCCCGACGTCGGCCAGGTAACTCCTTCCTCCCCACTTACTCAAACCCCGCAGCGAGTTTATTCT
>CDFA01023904.1:0-15086 GCA_000826305.1 Acanthamoeba healyi | reverse complement strand
AGTGCGTGTTGGAGAGGAGCGCAACAACTACCTAGGCATGCTCTGTTCGGACTAAAAACTTTACAGCATTGCAAAGCGCACTCGCACACTCGTTTGTGTGGACTAGGCGCTCATGCCGGGCGGCGGGGCGACCTGGAGGCGGAAGGGGCTGTTGACGATGGGGCCGTGGGTCTTGTGGTCTATGCGGATGGTGTAGACGCCGGGCACGGGCGGCCGGAACACGACGTCCAGCGTCGTGCGGTCGGGCCCCTCGGCGAGGCGGCCCTCCACGCTCTGGCCCTCGGGGCCCTCGATCGCCACGGCAAAGTCGGCAGCGGTAGAGCCGGCCACGTCAGCCAACAGGTTCGTGCGGGCGTCGTCGGTCGTCGACTTGGGCGTGACGCTGAACTTGGCCTGCGGCAGCGGCGCGCCGCCCATCTTGTCCATCAGCTCGCGCTGTCGGTCGGTGCCGATCGGCACCGTGAACGGCGAGTCGCGGATGTGCTGTCCGTCCAGGCGAACGATCACGGTGTAGTCGCCCGGCACGAGCGGCTGGAAGAGGATGGCGAAGCCGTCGTCGTCGCGGATGACCTTGTAGCCGATCTCCGCCTGCGACGGGTCGTGCACGGTCACCTCCATCTGCGGCACGTTGTCGTCCAGCGCCTGGCCCGTGGCCGACACCGGCGCCAACGGGAAGCGGGCGAACGACTTGCCTGACACGAACGTGAACTTCTTCCTGCGGTGGGGGTCAAGCGAGTCGAGGTCAATTCTCTGCTCTCGATCGAGCGGGAGAGTGGCGGCGCGACGTACTGTCCAGCGGTCTGGATCTCCTGAGGTCCACCGGCGGCAGGAGCGGGAGCCGAGGCAGGAGCGCTGGCGGCCTGCGGCTTAGGAGCTTCGGCGGGCGCACCTGCAACATGCGACGTATGAGGCAAATGATGCGGCGGTGTCACGCGTGCTCGGACGAACGGAAGCAGCGTGCAGGCGTACCTCCGATGTTGATGCCAAAGGCGCTGCCCTGGACGGGCTGGCCGTTCCACTTGACGGAGATCTTGTGGCGACCGGGCGGGCCGGGCACGAACACGACGCCGTGTTGTCCGCCCCTGTCATCGACCTGCGAGCTGATCGTCTTGTCGTCCGGTCCGACCACCTCGCTCTGTGGGCGCACACACAGCAGAGTTAAGATACGAGCGAGCGAGCTGCACGACGAGAGCAGCAAGGAGAGAGACAGTGAAGCTTTACCTCGAATTCGCTGAGCGACTTGGGCGTGAAGGGCGTGCCGTCCTGGAGCTTGCAGGCAAAGGGGAACTTGACCGACTGCTGCTGCTGCTGAGCGGGCTGCGAGGGAGCGGGCGCGGCAGCGGGCTGGCCGCCGACGTTGATGTGGAACGGCGAGTCCTTGACGTGCTGGCCGTTGTGCTTGACGCCGATGACGTAGCGACCGGGTCCCTTGGGCTCGAACACAATGCCGTACTGCCCGTTGCCCATGTCCGTGACCTCGCCCGACACTGACGACCCATCGGGCGCCGCGATCTACGCAAGGCGATCGACACACAGCCGATCGCAGCGTCAGCATGACGTGACCACGCAGGACGGGGCGGTGAGGAGAGCGTGTGTACCTCGGTGGTGAGCTCCGACAGGCTCTTGGGCACGATAGGCGTGTCGTCCTGCGCGTTCTTGGGCGTGAACGGGAAGCGCATGAACTGCTTGCGCGGCTGCTCGGCGGCCGGCGCGGCCGGTTGTGCGGCACCGCCCGCGGCCTGGCCTCCGACGTTGATGCGGAAGGGTCCGTCCTTGAGCTCCTCGCCCTGGTGCTGGATGGAGATGGTGTGGATGCCGGGAAGCTTGGGCTCGAACGCCACGGCGTACTTGCCACCGCCCAGATCCTGCACCTCATTCGACAGCACTTCGTCGTCCGGTCCGCTCACCTATCACACCAAGATCGAGGCATTAGCGTGCGTGCGTGCGTGCGTGCGTGCGTGCGTGCGTGCGTGCGTGCGTGCGTGCGTGCGTGCGTGCGTGCGTGCGTGCGTGCGTGCGTGCCAAGCGAGATGGATGGTGCAAACCTTGGCAAGGAACTCGGACGGAGACTTGGCGTTGACGGGCGAGCCGTCCTTCTTCACCGGGGTGAAGGGGAACCGCACCAAGAATTTCTCTGTGCGTGCGGCGGGCCGGTGAGGGTGAGACAACACTACACACGGCCGCACAGTGTGTCCATGTGGCGTACCGGGAGGCGGGGTGGCAGGCGCAGCAGTGCCAGGCGCGCCGCCGACGTTGGCCTGGCTGTTGAGGATCTCCTCGCCCTTGTACTTGATCACCACCTTGTGAAGGCCGGCAACTGGCAATCATCACAGCCACACACAGCGTCATGTCAGCATGCACGCACGCACGCAAAGACGAGATGCCGGCGAAAGAGAGCATGCGTACCGTTGGGCTGGAAGACGAGGCCGAACGTGGGCGCGCCGTCGTCGACGACCTGCGTCTGCAGCGACACGTCGTCCGGTCCTCGCACCTCAGCCTCGAAGTCGCTCGCTGTCGCGTCCATGCAACGTCAGTTCAACCCTCGCGCGTGCACACACAGTGATGGTGGTGATGGGCGTGCGGCGTACGAGTGGCGTTGTTGATGGGGCTGCCGTCCTTGCGGCGCGCGGTGAAGGGCAGCTTGGTCGAGGGCAGCTTCTTCGCATCGCCGAGGTCGACGATGAACGGCGAGTTGGGGATGTGCTTCCCGCCACGTCGCACGTTGATCTTGTACTTGCCGGGACCCTCCGTAGGCACAAAGTCCACGCCGTACGCGCCCTCGTCAATGTCGATGCCGCGCCAGCCCTGCGTCCGGCGCCACGTCACGTCAGTGAGCACACGCGCGCGCGGCATGGAGTGCAGCGTGGCAGAGCAAGAGAGTGAGTGAGCGGAGGGACAGACCTCGATGTCCTTGCCGCTGGGGCCCTCGATGTTGATGGCAAAGTCGTCGACGGTCTTTACCATGCCCCGGCCCGTGGAGTCCTTGGCCACCCACGCGAACGAGGCAAAGTCCTCCTTGCCCTTGACCGCATTCACGCGGAAAGGCGATGATTGGATGCTGTAGAGCAGCACGTCGCGTCAGTCCCATAGCCTTACATGTGCGCTGTGCGTGCGTGCGTGATGTAGGTACCTCTCGCCGTAGAGAGAGACGTCGAGGCGGAAGGTGTCGGTGAACGGCAGGAAATAGCGGACGGTGTAGGTGCCGTCCTTGTTGTCGCGTACGCTGCTGACGTTGTTCAGCTCGTTGCCTGTGCACAATGCTCACAGTTAGCGTGCGTGCGTGCGTGCGTGCGTGCGTGCGTGCGTGCGTGCGTGCGTGCGTGCAGCTGTACCCGAAGAGGTGGAGGTGATCTTGACGTCGACCTTGTCGCCGCCCTCGTGCACGGGCTGGCCGCTGGGCGCGAACAGCTTCACGGTGAACACGAGCGGCTTGTTGGTGGTGACCTCGCCTGCGAGGCCCTCGCCCTCGGCCACGCACTTGGAGGCGTCGACGAACTTCTCGACGTTGGCCGTGAACGGGCTCCCGCTCAGGGACTGGCTCTTGACGTGGATCGACACGCGATGAGGACCAACCTCGGTGGGCGTGTACGACACGTCGTACGTGCCGTCCTCGTTGTCCTCCACGTGCACTGGCACTTCCTTCTGCTCTGTGCTCGGTTGGCGCACGAGTTGGAGTGTGAGTGACGCACCCAGAGACACGCACGTACGCACGCATGAAGAGTGAGCACTTACCAGGGCTGAGGACCTGCACGAGGTAGCCGTCGGACTTGGGGATGGGCATGGCCTGGCCGTCGGCGGCTCTGCCGATGAGGGTGAAGTGAGACGGCCGGTGGGTGAAGCCCGTCGTCAGACCCGAGCCTGTAAACCAAGATCTAGTTAGTCGAGTGCGAAGTGTACGCGTGCGCGTGTGCGCGTGCGCGTGCGTGTGCGCGTGCAAGACTCACCCTCGACGGTGCACTTCTCGGGAGCGAGAGCGGCGCGCTTGACGGTAAAGTCGAGCGGGGTGCCGTGGATGGGCTCGCGGTCGAGCGTGACAAAGAGCTTGTAGTTGGCCTCGATCTTGCCCTTAACCAGGAAGTTGACCAGGTACGTGCCGTCGCCGTTGTCGCGCTGGTTGGAGAACACGATGTTGCGCACCTCGGCGTCCTCATCGTCGTCGTCGGCGTTGTCGACCTGGAAGCCCTCCTCCTCGACCTGGCCCTGTGCGTTGACCTGCTTGACGTCGACGTCGAACTTGTGGCCGCCGCTGTCGAATCGCACGCCGGCGCCGTCGCGCGCCTCGATCACGAACGAGACGCGCTTGTCGAGCAGCACGGCCTCGCCGGCCTTGGGCCCGGTGGCGCCCTTGACCTCGTTCCACTCGGTGATGGCGCAGTGGGCGGGCGACGGGCCGCGCTGGACCTTGGCCGTGAAGGGCGAGCTCTTGATGTGCTCGCCGTTGAGCTTCACCGAGATCTGGTGGTCGCCCTCGGCAAAGGGCTTGTACGACACCGCGTACGTGCCGTCGCCGTTGTCCTGTCACGTGTGTTACACGCGTGTCATGCAAGCAACAGTAAAGGTCTGCCTAGTGCCTCACCTGAACGTGCGCGAACGGAGTCTTGTCGGCGGGGAAGTCGCCCGCGAACTCAACGGTGAACGTGTTGCCGCCCTCCAGCACGCGCTTGCCCTTGGCATCGTAGCCTAAGCGAGAAGAGTGCGAGTGCAATCAAGTGAGTATCAGCCTCGCTTCACCAGAAGGCCGTGGGTAAGTGCGGGCACGTACTGGTGATCTTGAAGTTGGCCGACTGCAGCGCCGCGGCGGAGGTGAGGCCCTTGCCGTCGGCAACGCAGTGAGCGGCGCTGAGCGAGACCGCGGCGTTACCGCGCAGCTTGATGCGGCCGTGGCCCTTGACCAACCTGACATCAATCCATCACGACCGCGAGCCGTCAGCTGGCGTGGCGAGAGGCGCGCCGCGTGCGTGCGATGTGGTGCGATGTACTTCTTGTAGAGCTTGACGCCGACCTCGTAGTCACCGGGAGTCGTGGGCGTGTATTCGACGGTGTACGTGCCATCGTGGTTGTTGGCCACCTTCACCGGCAGCGACTTGCCGTCGTCACTCGTCACCGCAATCTCCAACTCCTGCAGACAGAATCGATCAGAACGTGCGTGCGTGCGTGCGTGCGTGAGCGAGGGGATGATCGGAACCTTCATCTGGTCGTCCTTGAGCGCAAGGGGTTCCTTGTTGACGGTGCCGTAGATGGACACCTGGAACTGGTTGGGTTCGCCGAGCGTGGGCGCTTCGATGCCGCGACCCATGACCATGCAGCGGTAGGGATCCGAGTCGCTCCACGCGCGGAAGTAGCCCACATAGGTGAGCACGGAGAGCTCGTCGGGCGTTGAGGTGAGCACGAGATCGCCGGCCTCGACGATCTGGGGAATGCCCAGCGCCTCGTCCGCTTTCTGTACAGTGCGCGTTGTGTGCGTGTGAGCAAGGGTGAAGGGGAAGGGGAACGTCAAAGGCGCGGTCGTGGCGTACGGAGAGAGCGAGCTGGGTGGTGGTAAGACGGGCGTTGACGTCGCCGCCCTTGACCTGCTGCTTGAGGGCCTCCAGGTCGAGGGTCGAGGGGCGCAGACTCTCCACGAGCGCGGCAATCGCCAGGCCGTCCTAGACGTGGCACGCACACCGTATGTGTGGTGAGAATGCGCTCCGCATGGTCGCAAACGACTGGACGCGGGTGCTTACCTGCCACGACGAAGTGAAGTTGGTGACCTGCACGCCCTTGGGTTCGCACTTGGACTTGACCCACTCGAGCAGCTCGTGCTTCATGGCCGCGCCCCGAGCCCTCGCCGGACCGCTCTTGGCCACGCCGCCCGACTTGGCGCCGGCGCCGCTCGCGCCCGACGCAGCGATCTCGCCCGCATTGCCGCCTGCGCGATCGCACGCGTGAGCGCGCGCACGCACAGCGGAGGGCCAAGAGAGAGAGAGAGACGCGGAGTGGTGTACCTCGGCTGGTGAGGCCAGCGCCGCCTTGGAGATGGTAGTGGAGGATGAGCGTCCAGATGAGACCGAGGATGAGCTTCAGGTTGGGGTCGACAATGTCTGTGTGTGCGATGTATGTTAGCGTGTGTGCGTGTGTGAGTGTCACACCGTCAACGCCAGTCAGAGCTAGCCACACAGCGCTGTGGAGCGTACCCTCGGGTCCGATGCCCAGGAGGTAGATGCCCTCGTTCTTGATGGCCTGCAGGGCGAGCATGCAGTTCTGCAGCTTCTCGAAGCGCATGCGCGGGCGGCCCGAGTACCTGCGCAGATGGTGCGCGCGCGTGTGTGGTACAACGACACGAGCCAATGAGCGCAGAGAGACAACATAAACTAAACTTGAACGCGTAACTAAACTTCAAAGAACTAAACTCACGGTCCACGGCCACGCCCACGAGGCGAGGCGATCGCCAGACTGAGCGTGACGCTGCGTGAGGGGGAGGCGAGGGGGGAGGGGCGCGCGTACCCCTTGAGGAGGGCGCCAGAGAGCTCCTCGACGAGGTGGATGAGGTGGATGCCGTCGGGCAGATCTTGCAGGAGGTCGGTGACCTGGCCGCCGCGCCGGGTCAGCTGCTGGTTGACCCAGCGCGTGAAGGTGCGCTGCTGGACGGCCACCCAGTCGCGCTTCTCCTCGCCCGCCCGACCCATGTCCTCACTGGTCAGCCCTGCCTTTTTCATCTTCCTCTCTTCTCCTTCTGCTTCAGTTCAGATCAAAGATTTGACAGCAGCAGCAGAGGATGCAAGGATGAGCGAGTGAGTGAGTGTCGAGCTTGGAGTGTCAAGGTTGCTTGGCTTTGCCCCGTGGCAGCTTGTTGTGGTGCTCCCACAGCTCTTGGTTGCTTCAAATTTCTGGTGTGGCCAAACGCGAATTCGTTGAATTCTTTCAATACCAAGCATTTCAATCATTACACATTCTTTAGATTTAAAGATCCTAGCAACAAATAAGCGTTGGTCTGGTGGGCCTGATTGGTCACTCACACGCACCCCAAAGAAAGGGTAAGCTGGCAAGGGGTCTCTAGTTCATATCATATGATATGGTTCAACATAATAATCCGCCGGAACTACAACTTGTTCTCTGTCCTCACATGCGGCCAACGCCAGACCAGTCACACACAGGCGACCCAATTAAAGGCCCCATGTAGTTGCACATGCAGCTTCATATAAGCTTCACCATAGGAGCTGCAACACACACTTGTATTCACCTAAGTGAGGGTTGAGCAAGCTAGGTGTCACTGGGACAACAACAACCACTGACATGTTTGTAGTAATAAAGTTTATATTTTTCTTTCTATGATAGGCAATCCCAGCTCTTGGGGTGTTGTGGTGGTGTTGATGGTGGTCTATTGGGGGGATGATGTGGACACGTCGCTGTGTTTGTACAAGGTGGTGGTAGTGGTAGGCGGCGACGACGTGTCGCTCAGTTGAGCAGGGAGTAGATGTCCGAGCGCCTCGTCTCAGCTACCACGGGTTGCTGAGGCTGCGCCGGCGCCGGCGGCGGAGACACCGGCTCGCGCTTGAGTGGGCTGTAGTGATGGCTTGATGAGCAGGTTGGCACCGGCGAGGAGGCCGGGGACGAGGAGGTCACAGGCGAAGAGGACGACCCTCGTTGTTGCGTTCCCGTCGTCTTGAGTGTGGACGGGCTGTGGCCCATGGCTTGCTTTCTCCGCTGGAAGCGTTGACCGCACGCATTGCACAGCGAGGCCTGGCCATCGGGCCCGAGGCGCCACTGGAGCGTGTTGTCGGTGTGGCACTCGGCGCACACGCGTCCGTTGGTCTTCTTGCCATTGCACTGGCGCTTGGCCGCCCTGTCCGCCGCGGCCAACACGTGGTTGGCGGCGGAGCGGGCGGCGCCCTTGCCGTTGCCGTGGCCGTGGCCGTTGATGTTGCGCTTGGCGCTCGACGGCGAGCGCTGGGCGGCGGCGGCCAGGCGGGCGGCCAGCTGCGACGACAGCACGCTGCCCGGCGGCAGGAGGATCGCGGCGGCCGTGGTCGTCGTTGTCGTCGTCGTGGTAGAGTTGTTGTTGTGATTGTGGTTGTGGTTGTGCGTGTGGTGAGGCATGTGTCCGGCGGCTGACGCCGACGCCGCGGCGGCGGCCATCTGGATGTCGAGCAGGGCCATGTAGAGCTGCTGGGCCGTCGGAACCCCGCCGGCCGCCGCCGAGGCGGCGTTGAGAGTTAGGTGGGGCAGGAACATAGGCGCGCCGCCGCCGTGGTGCATCGTCGCCACGGGGTTGTTGTTGCTGTGGTGGTGGTGAAGGTACTGGCTCTTCTGGTGGCTCGCGTTGGGGTTGTCCTCCACGCGCAACATCTGGCTGGCGTGCTGGGCTAGAGACTGCATTGTGATGGAGAGAGAGAATGAATGCAACGTGAGAGCGAACGTTCCCAAGCTCAATTGAGCCCCCTCCTCGCGTGTGGTTGCGCCGAGCCAACATCACGATCCAACCAAAGAGGTTGTGAACGAGCTGGCCGTCTGTTCCCATTGGCCACACAAACTCGCTCTCGCACAAACAGCGGATCACCCCAAACCCAACAACACGCAATTCTATAGCTCCGACTAGTAGTCTGAGGGGGACGAGGTGACGTACGTTCATGTTTCGTTCGCACGCTCCAAGCGCGGCCCGCTTCCTGAGTTCAAGTCTGTGGTGGTCTTGTCGGCTAGCTCGCGAGTTAGGTCGGTTGTTGTCTGGGGTCTCTGCTCGTGGGGTAGGCGCCTTTCTTGACTTGACTTGTTGGGGACTCGATCGATCCGTGGTCCTTGGACTAGGTCGTGATGGTGCGAAGATGGACGACGTGGTTTTTGGACGTGCTAGCGGTTGTGGTTGTTTCGGACCTAAAGTTCGCTTGGCGTGTTTGTGTGGGCGTGGGCGTGGGGTGAGAGAAGGTGTGTGGGTGTGGTGTGGTGTGCTGGTGGATGTTGGGGGAGAATGCTTGGTCCCGGTGACGGTCCGCTTTTTATGTGTGTGTTCGCGAGGCGATGGTGTGAACAGCAAAAGCTTGCGAGCTTGGCCGGCCGGTAGACGAGACACGACGCTCAAAAAAAAACTACAACATTGGTGGTGAACGGGACCGGGCACCAACACATTCACGCACACATGTGCACATTCCAGACGGAAGTGACGCGGCGGAACGACGACTTGCGCCCAAGCAGCCTGTTTATCGCGCGTGGTGGTCTCGGCCTTGCGCGGTTTCTGTCGACGAGCGTGGCCCACCAGGTCGAGAAAAGGACAGCGCTGGGGAAAGTCGGTCGGCAATTGTGGGGCGTCGACGCGATCAGTCTGTCGACACACGGAAATTGGAATGCGGAGATGCGCAGCTATTCATGTAAAGGAAACGATCGCCAACTGGGTCCGGAAAGACGGAACAGCCAATGGTGTGGCGCCAACGGAACAAAACACAAGGAATCGGACGAGAACCAAGAGAAACGGAGGTGTCGACACTATTGTGAACTTAGCAACGATCTCCTAGGACCTTGTCGCCGCGAGCCGATTGGGCGACGAGAGCCTCAGCTGCTCGGAGCGATAACGAGGAAGACGACAAAACCCAGTCCACCGTATTGGGGCTGCATGAGCTTGAGTGCTGGTGCCTGGGCTTCGTTGCATTTTCGACGCGTTAGGCTCCCTAACGGCGCGGGCTCTGGGCGGGCGTATCCGTTCGTACACACCCAACTTATGTCGTGCAACACTTTAACTCCGACTACCTAGAGGTCTGCCCTGCGGGTCCATCAAGCACCGTTATCGACCCAGGGGTCTTGATAGCGGCACGCCCCTTGCGGCTTTAGTGTGCTCGTGGGGGCTGCATGTGCGCAGCTTAGTCAGCTCTGGTAAGGCCATAGTCATCTCTGGTAAGGCCATAGTCATCCTGTTGTATTCGATGACTCATCGCGAAGAGGCAACGATTGTGTTCGCGAGCACGACTTGCCAAGACCGGATTATGTGTGCACCACCAAGCTGTGTGTTGATGGGCACCGTTGTGGTGATGGGCCACAGGTAAGTTTAGCACTCAAACGCTTTCCCCTTACCGCAAAGGCCGCCCGCCTTGTGAGTTCCCGCTCGCCTAGCGCCAGCACAGCCCCATCGTGTGGTGATCGAAGCTGGCAGTTCCCGTGGTACGCGCGCGAACATGCTCTGGCACTCTCTCTCCCTCGTCGTTCAGATCGGCCAACTCTGACCACATCTGAGTTGCCGGTGGCGCACACCAGGCGAAGGCGCAAAGGAAATGTGCACAGCATGTTGTGTTGTGTTGTTGTCTGCAAATATTTACATGTTGTCGTTTGCTGCTGCTGTGATAGAACGGAGATGTGTGTACAAGAAGAGGAGAGCGCTTGTGTGGCCACTAGTTGAGGAGACCGTATATGTCCGAGCGCTTGGTGGAGCTCGTGCTCGGCGAAGACGGCGGCGAAGAGGCGCTGGTCAATCCGTCAGAGTAGGAGTCGCTGCTCTGGGCCGGCGAGGAGACGGCCATCGGCGAGTAGGCGCCGGCTGGCGAGCCCTGTCGTCCGTCGCTTTGGTTGTGGTGGTGGAGTGTCGGTTGGCCGGCGTCGATCCGTCGCAGGGCGTGTCGGCCGTGGGCGATGACCTGATCTCGCGGGGCCGGCGCCGACTGCGAGCGTCGTCGCTTGCGCAGCTGCTGGGCGTGGGCGCGGATGAGCGCCGTGGCGGCCGCGGCGGACGCCGAAGCAGCGCTGGTGGCCGCCGCGGTCGTGGTGCTGCTGCTGGCGCCGTACAGCTCGCTCTCGCCTTCGCCGGACATCGATCGGCTGAGAGGCGCGCTCGCACGCGTCACCACACCCGTCGATGACGACCAGAACAGCGGTCGATCGGGACTGCCATGCTGCTGCTGCTGCTGCTGCTGGAGGTGGTGCCCGCAGTGTGGCTGCTGCGCGTGATGGTGTTGAGGATGGGTCACAATCGACCAGCGATCGGAATGCGGGGAATGCGGCGGCAGCATCGGACTCCCGCCGCTCACGTGCGCGTGCGCTCGGCTTTGATGGTGGTGGTGAGCGTGCTGCTGCTGGTGGTGGCATGGCGCCACTGGCACCACGTTGAGGTACGGGTGGTAGTAGCCCACCGGCGGCGCTTGATGGTGGTGATGGTGTTGTTGGTGTTGCGGCGAGACCGGGCGATGCGACAGAGGGTCGTGGTAGCCGTAGGTCGGCTGCTGCGGCTGTTGCGGCTGGTGGTGGCGCGGAACGACGGGCGAGACGGTGCCCTTTGACCGCCGTAGGGCGCGTGGCCGAATGGTGAACGACGACGACGACGACGTCATGTTCGGCAGAGGCGACGCCACGCGCGGAGAGGACGGGCTCGCTCCTCCGGGCAGATCGGCAACAGGCCCCGTGCTGCCGCTGCCGGCGCCACTTCCCTGCGGGCTGCTGCTGTTGCTTGCGGCAAGGACCGACACGAGGGACTGCACAGTGTCCACATCGCGCGGTCGGAGTTGAAATAGCTCCGCAGGGGCGGCTCCGGAGCTGGGATCGGCGACCACACCGGCCAAGAACTGCGCGTATGTGTTTGTCGTCAGTACGAGTCCGGGCACTAGCTGCCGTTCTACCCACATACACCCTCATACCTCCTCACCTTCACGTCCAAGGCACACAAATAAAACTCTTCCCTCTGCTGCCACCACGCGAAATGAAAAACTAAACTAAAATGTTGATCCCACCGGGTCTACCAACGCCACGACCAACAACAACAACATACGAGGAGGCAGCACGTACGTTCATGCTCGACGAGAGGAAGGTGGTTGTAGTGGCGGCGGCGTTGTGTGCGGCGTGCGGTCGACCTGCTGCTGCAAAGTCCGGCAGCGGCGGAGACGACGGCCAAGGGCTCCTCGCGGACGAAGACGAAGATGGCGAGGGCGTGGTCTCACTGCCGTAGTAGGGGTAGTGGCTGTGCTGCGGCTCCAGCTTGACGTGGTGTGCGTAGGCCATTTGGACGCGTCTCTGGTGAGTGTAGCCGTGCTGTGTAGCGTTTGTCTGGTCTGGACGGAGCGAACGGAGAAGACTGACTGGCTCCCGGTCGGCTTGTGTGCACTCGGTGGGCTGCCCTTGGGGGCTCTGTTGGGGGGGTCTTACAGAGGAGGAGAGAAGCAATACGTCGACGGGGAGGCGAGGTTTAGGCGTTGGTTGGCGAGCCGATGCGCGAGATGTGGCCGCGGCACTGGTGTAACCGACGCTCTGCTCCTGGTTTGGAACCAATCGAGCCGCAACCAGCGAAGTCCGGAGGAGACGGCACCGACAGCGAGAGGGAGAGAACTCGTTTCGCGCGTTGCGTTGGCGGTCGACTCGAAGCAAGGGGCTCACTTCTGGTTCGTTGTGTGCGTGGCCGCGTGTGGTTGGCCGAGGCGATTAAAATTTTATAAATTTAACGTTGTGGTCGGTCGGGCGTGCACTCGATGGTGTTGTGCCTGAAGCAACTGAGAGTGTGTCGGCCGAGGCTGTGTGTCTGGTGTGGTGCGAGGCGGGAGCGTGTGGCGCTGTGCGTCGTCTGCTCTGAAGGAGAGGAGAAAGTGAGAAGACCGACGGCCATGGCGACCACGCTTTGTTGGCGGCGCGTCGGCTTGAGCCCACGCCCGCCTCGCGTGTTGCCCGAGCGTGGTTGCGGTGCGGGCACTTTGTCGGCCTCTCCGGCGCCCGGCGAAGCAACTGTGTACCCGCGATCAGCCAGTCCGCGTGGTGGCGAGATGTGTCGACATGGTCATTTTAACCTTTTGTCCAATCGGCCGCAATTCCGACCGACGCCCATTGGCTGCCGAATCTTCGAGGCGCGGCCGGTCGTCCTACGTGCAGGTGGAGGTTGACGGTCTCATCAGAGAGAGGGTTGCGTGAAGGCGCCGGTGACCGGTCCAACAACAAGGAAGGGCTCTCTCCCACATCACCACCACACAACGTGGCCAAGGTGAAACGAGAATCGGAGAACGTACGCGCCAACCGCGAAGCGCCGCTCATCCGGTTGGCTAACCGACCGCGCTGCCATTGGTTCGGACATAAAGTTTAAGCTACCTATCACTCCGAACATCCACCCACCTGTGCTTGTTGGGTCAACACCAACCAACCAGCACTGCCCCTTGAGCTTGGTGACGTGCATGAAGGCGGCAGCACACGGCGCCCGTTGCTGGTGTTGCTGTTGCGCCTACACAACACGTAGAATGGACACGCCATCTAGACCTGGAGGTGAGCGTGTGTGTTGTGTGCGGCGAAGATGCCGGTGGTGGTGGGCAGACCAAGGAAATCGGGGGTTTGTGTGTGAGGACGCTGGACGCCAGCAAAAAAGAAAAACAGAGAGCAAAAGTACACAGCGAGCGAGCGCACGTAAAGGACCGCCGGCGGGCGGATCGTGGTGTGTTGAAGCGCACGATCGCCGACCGAGTGCTGTCCAGACAAGCACGTGAAGGAGAACGTGTGACGTAACCAATCAGCGCGACCAACGCGCCAGGGTCAAGCACATAGACACAGAGGGAGAGAAAGAGAAGGTGCCATACGGGACGGAAAGGGAACGCGGAGTTCATTGCCGGAGGAGGTCGTTGAGCACCTGCTTGATGCGCTCGTAGCCAATGTCCGAGTTGGGCGAGTCGATGGTGTGCAGGAGGCCCGTGCGGGCGTAGTAGTCCAACACCGGCCGCGTCTTCTCCTCGTAGACTGTGAGCCGAGAGAGGACCGTTTCCTGCAACCCGCGCACCACAACCGCACGCACGGAACACACGACACAGCAAACACGCTCGCTCGCGTAAGCGGCCGTGGCATGCGACCTCCACAAGGGACATGGGGCACACAATTGGCGCCTCATGGTGCGTGGTGATGAGCGAGCGGCGTACGGGTTTGTCGTCCTCGCGCTGGACGAGGTCTTCGCCAGTGAGGTCATCCTTGCCTGGCACCTTTGGCGGGTAGTAGCGCAGGTTGTACGATCTACCGCTGCCCGGGTGGATGTAGCGATCTGCTCTCGCACACACGCGCAATGTGAGGAAGCCGCACAGTTTGCCGCACGAGCAAGGGGCACTGCACTGCCAGAGCGGAGGTGGAGAGAAAGAGCGATCGAGTGCGTCAAGGACAACGAACCCTTGAGCCGATCGGCGATGACGTTCTTGTCTGCGTTTATGTACAGCACGCCGGTGATGGGCTTTCCAAGCTCATCGGTCAGGGTCTTGAGCGCCTGTGCTTGCGTTGTCGTGCGCGGAAAGCCGTCGAGCAGCCAACCCTACATCCATCGTACGCGTGTCAGTCACGCGGTCCATTGAGATATGGGCCCAATGCATCGGCCACAGAGCGAGCAGCACACAGTCATAGCCTTCCATGCACATCAGCGCGTGCACCACGCACTCGCGACGACGCAATTGCGTGGAGGAAGAGAGAGAGAGAGAGATCACCTTGGGGTTGGGGTGGGAGGAAATGGCGTTCTTGACGAGGTCGAACATGACGTCGTCCGCAACGAGTCCGCCCTTGGCCACGATCTCCTCGATGCGCTGGCCCAGCGGGCTCTTCTTGTCCCGTTCCGCGCGCAGCAGCTGGCCGGTCGAGATCTGCGACAGGCCGTAGTCGCGCTCGATCCTCTCGCCCTGCGTGCCCTTGCCTGCATTTTTTTGGTTTATTTTTGGTTTTTGTTTTGTTTTGTTAATTAAATCATTTCAAAATAATAAGAATCAAAATTGGGTTTATCAAGAGGGGTGCGTACCACCGCCCTTTGGGTCGCTCAATCCCACACCGATCGCGCGTCAGGTCAAAACGTGATTATTTTTTTATTAGCAAAATTGAGGCAAAACTATAAGTTTAAATTTCATTAATTTAAATGAATTGCAGATGGCCCTACACGCAGCCACGCCGTGGGCAGGCTGGAGGGGGGGGGGGAAGAGACGTACGGGTGGGCCAATGATGATGAGACGAAGGGTGCGGGGTGGTGAGCCGGCGCTACCATCGGCAGTGGTGGCAAGGAAGCGAAGGGTCTGAGCGCCGTTGTTGCTGGGGCGCTGGGCGCCCAAGAAGAAGATCCTGGCGCCGCACCCCCCCGCTGCGATGCTCCTCCTGCCGTACATCGTTTTGCCTCTCTGTCCAGAGACAGAGGTCCTCCCTCAGCGTGT
>CDFA01023879.1:0-15885 GCA_000826305.1 Acanthamoeba healyi | reverse complement strand
AGAGAGGGGCGTATGGTGGTGGGGGTGCAGCAAACGAACAAGCGTGTGGCGGTGAAGAAGTTCAAGAACACCAAGGAGGGCGAGGGCATCTCCATCACGGCCTGTCGTGAGATCATGGTAGCCTGCAGCGTGACTAGGGCGGCGTGAGTGTACCTAGACTTACTCCATCATTGACTGCGCGCATGCGTGCGTCGGACGTGAACGTGGACAGTTGCTGCGAGAGCTGGCGCCGGTCCAGCATCCCAACATCGTATCGCTGGAGGACATCTTCCTGTCGCCCCAGGACAAGAGCCTGTTCATGGTGTTTGAGTTTGCAGACTACAACCTCTTCGTACGTGATCTGCGCATGTGGCACTGTAACTTGTGCGGTGGTGTGCGTGCGCGATGAATACTGACCGCACGCTGATCTTCATGGCCGTCAACAGGACATCATCCGGTATCACCAGGACCAAAAGTCGAGCCTGGACCTGTACACAGTCAAGAGCATCATGTGGCAAATGCTCAACGGCATGCACTGCCTTCACGCCAACTGGATCATGCACAGAGACATCAAGCCCTCCAACATCCTCGTCATGGGCGAAGGCAAGGAAGTGGGCATCGTCAAGATCGGTAAGCCATTCCCTCTGTCTTATCCCCCGTTACGATTGCGTGACCCCTTCCGTTCGCTCACCGCTCGCTTTCACATGTGCACACGTTCGCCTGCACGCAGGCGACTTTGGACTCGCGCGCATCTTCCAGTCCCCTCTGCGATCGCTATCGGAGAACGGTGTGGTCGTAACGATCTGGTACGCACGCACTGTGACAACGAGCATGTGCGCATCGATGGAAAGATCCAACGTAGCATTCCGCGTGGTGCTCACGCACACCCTCAGGTATCGCGCGCCCGAGTTGCTGCTCGGTGCCAAGCACTACACGCGAGCGGTGGACATCTGGGCCATCGGCTGTATATTTGCAGAGCTTATGGCCAGCAAGCCGCTCTTCCCGGGCAAGGAGAAGGACCCGCTGAACCCCAACCTCTTCCAGACCGACCAGGTACCAATCCTGACGCTGGCGACGCTGTGCGCCCGCAACCAGCGTGCGCACAACAACCTACTGACAACACACGTACGCTGTGATGGCGATGACGACTACGACAACAGGTGGAGAAGATCTTCAGGGTCCTGGGCAAGCCGAGTCCGGACGTGTGGCCCGACGTGGTGGTGCTGCCCGAGTGGAAGCGCGTGCAGACCGACTTCCCCCGCTTGCCGCCCACGTCGCCCGAGGCCGGACTGCGACAGGCCGTTCCCGGCCTCCGGCCTGACACCGCCGCCTACGACCTTCTCGTGCGCATGGTTCGGTGCCACCCCACCGTTGATCCCGCGCTCACCACTCTGCCCACGCCCCTGCTGTGTGTGCTGCCTCCGCTCACGAGTGTGCGTGCGTGCGTTCAATGCGCGCAGCTGTGCTACGACCCGACGAGGAGGATCACTGCCGAGGAGGCACTGGAGCATCCGTACTTCAAGGAGAGCCCGCTGCCGCACCTCAAGTACGACCCAGCATTCCCCCACCGGCTTTTGTCTCGTGTCTGACGTGAGCTCCTCTCTGCTTCCCTCGACGTGGCACGCGCGGCGCCACAGCATCTTCTGGCCTCCGACCGCG
Source organism: Acanthamoeba healyi (assembly GCA_000826305.1). Taxonomy (NCBI): domain Eukaryota; phylum Discosea; order Longamoebia; family Acanthamoebidae; genus Acanthamoeba; species Acanthamoeba healyi. The sequence goes on along the minus strand of CDFA01023879.1, from coordinate 14,247 downwards.
CGCCCGAAGCCGCTCCCCTACCCCAAGCACGCGCCCAGCACGCAACAGCAACACAGACAACGAAGTACGCCGCCTCCGCCGTGGCCTTGGCCGTGGCGTCTTGTATCGTGAAGAACCGTTCTAATCGCCTGTGATGTGCGTGTCGTAGCCACTACGACAACACAGCAGTGGAAGAACCACATGGGCTGAGCCCAGCGGAGGTCGTTGGCCGTCTCGTATCGTCCTCTGCTCCCATCTCGTCTCCTCTCTCTGACAAGGGCGCTGCGTCGTGTAAAAAAGACTCTCTTCGACGTGCAAGCCAGCTCGATCATCGTCTCCCTCCTTCTCTCTCTATCGTGGCCTCCGCGGGGTACGCACCTATGCGTCTAGTGCTTGAATTGCTCTTTCTTCCGTGCGAGGGCGGCGTCGATGGCCTGCCTGGTCAGGACGGCCAGCTGCTTGACGTCCACCTCGACGTTCTTGAGGTAGGCGCAGTACAGGCCCCATCGCCCTTCGCCGCAGTCGTCGATCGGCTCCACCACCTTCTCCACCTCGTGAATGAACGTGTTCATCTTCAGCTTGCTGGCGATCGTCTGCATCAACCATCCACCGAGGTTAGTCACCACACTACACACACCACAAGATGATGCCACGTCCAGGTACGAACCATGTAATCGACAAGCCACGGCGCGCCGTTGGCGAAGGAGTTGGGAGTGAACATCTCGCTGGCGCCCGGCGGATGGATCTCGATCAGGGAAGACGTGCGCGGCAGGAACCACAGGTGCGCCAGACCCGAGCCGTGGGTGCCGATCAGCACGGTGGTGCCCTGCAGGAGAGAGACCACCTCCTCGGGCGCCAGCAGCTCCAGCGCCACCTGCAGCGTCGATCAACCGACGCGCGTGAGCACACAACGCGGTCGCCAGAGACAACTGCAAGACATGACCAGAAGCTCAGGTTCGTACCTGCTGGATCTCAGCCACGCCCTTCAACTGGGCGCGCAGGCCTTTGAGCAGTTCGGGGCTGTTGAGGATCATCTTGTCCTTGTTCCGCTTGATCAGCACCACGCGTGGCAAGTCCATCTTCGTGCCCGCCGGCGCCGCGTCGCTCTTGTCCGTCTGCGCCGTCGGCGGGATGACGAACTTGGGCTTCTGCTTGGTGGCCTGCTCCAGCGGCTGCGGGACGCCGAACGCGCTCAGCAGGTGCCGCCTGTAGTCGATGAGCGAGCGCCTCGACGGCGGAGGGAAGATGGGGAACTGGTCCTTGATGACAATCAGATCGCGGAAGCACAGGCCGTCGATCACCTCGGGCGACTCGGACGAGAGGAAGTCCACCGGGTGGTGCTCGGTGATGTCGCCGTGGTGCATGGCGGGCCGGACGAAGTTGGGGAACACCGTCTTGATGTAGTCTTGATTGCTCGATCCCCATCGCTCTATGAACGAGATCCTGCATTGGCCATTACCGCACGCATGTCACACAGATGAGCACGTACGCTGTGCTCTGCGCAGAGGCAAGGAGACGAGGCACCTGAAAGGCTTGTCGAGGTGATCTGTCTCCTTGAGCGCCGTGTAGATGGCGAAGATGCCCTGTCATGAAGCGCAACAGGGTCAGACAAGCGAGAGCTTGACACACACACACGGCTTCCTTCGACCGCGGGCAGCACACGAACCTCGTGCAGATTGCCCATGGACTCGCTGTGGAAGATGTAGATGTACAGCACGGTCTCGTTCACCCTACAGCCGGACAAGCAGTCGGTCAGCACAGCGCACGCTTGATGCACGACGACAACTACGACGAGCTAGTGTGAGGCATGCGTCAGTGAGCAGACACGTACGTGGCCGTGCACTCGAGCCTGGCCTTAGTCCTGCTGATGATCAGGCCCTTGACCACTCCCGCGCGGTCCATGCGCACGGGCAGGTCCACCGTCCCGCCGCCCGTCGTGACCTCTCTGTTGGGCATGTCGCGGTGCCACACGTAGCCGGCCGTCGTCGCCACCATGTCCAGATCGTGCACCCACACGTAGCCCGTCGTGCCCTTGTACCTAGAGTCGTTGCGTTGTTGACAGTCAGCTTTGACACAGGGAGAGGCAAGCTTGTAGCAGAGAAGGAGGAGGAGCGCAGAGACACCTGTTCAGGCTGGGCGCCTCTGGGGCCTTGGGCGCGGCGTGCTTGGCCTTGGTCGTTGGCTTTTTGACCGCGGTCTTGGGCTCGAGGAGGTGGGTCGAGATCTTGTTGGAGGTACCCGCGGTGACCGATCGCGGCGTCTGGAAGAGCGAGCAGTTCAAGGCGAACCAGGTCGGTACCACCACCAGCACCAGCAGCAGACAGAAGACGTGCCACTTCATCCCTCCCCGCCGCGAGATCTTTCTCGGCCCAAGGGTCGTTGTGGTTTCTTTTTGTTTTACGTAATTTTCCTACAATTTGCTTTTCCTATCGCAAACGATATTTACGTTTCCGAAAGGGAAACGCAAATGGAAATTTTTAATTTTAGATATTTTTTAATGCTTCGCGTAGCGCCTCGAACGAATCGCATCTTCTGCAGCTCCACCTCCTACGCGACCTCCTCGTCCTCGACCACCGCCTCCTCCACCTCGTTGATTGGCGGCCTGACCAGCTACTACTCGGCACCACCCAGGCAAACTCGAAACTCGATTCGTATTTCGTTCATCGGTAGCAGGCAAATGGAAACAACGGCAGCAGCTGCGGGCGCGAGGGAGCGCTACAACACGCTGGCGGATCGTCTGCAGGAGATCAGCCATCTCGAGGGCATCTCTGCCCTCCTCTCCTGGTACGTACGCAAGCGCTGGATCGGGCGTGCAGTGTACACGTTTGATTTGATCTCTAAGATCGCGCGCGTGCCTTGGATTGGCTTGGTCCCACGTGCAGGGATATGGAGGTGATCATGCCCCACGGCAGCGGAGGTGCGTGTCCGACTCTGTGCAAGCACACGCTGTGATGGTACACGCCCTAACGTGGTGTGATGTGTGCGCGCAGACGCTCGAGGCAAGCACATGTCGGCGCTGGCCGGCGTTCTGCACGAGAAGAAGACCTCGACCGAACTGGGCCAGCTCATCGCCGCCCTGGCCGACCAGATCCCGGCCTCGTCCGTACGATTCCCACTTGCATGCAGCCCGACTGTGTGACGTGTGTGTTAACTGACCTACTTCCTCACAGGAGCTCAACGACTACGAGAGGGCCAACGTACGCGATGCCAAGAGGGATTACGATCAGGCACGCACCACCTGTCTCGCGATTGCATGTTGGCTGCCGGCGGCCCCGCGGCTGAGTCTTCCCGCCAGCCGTTCCTGACACTTGGCTGTGCAGGAGGTTTTGGTGCCCAAGGAGCTGGCTCAAAAGGTCGCTGAGCTGGAGAACCGTGGCCACTCGGTTTGGGCGGAAGCACGCAAGCAAAGCGGTGCGCGTTCAGTGTGTGCGTGTTATCGTATGCAGGCGAGCTAATCAGAACGTTTGTGGTCCAGACTTTGCAAGCTTCGCGCCTGTGCTTAGGGAGTTGGTTGACCTGCGGAAGAAGATCTGCGCGCTCGTAGAGCCCACTAAGCCGGCCTACGATGTGTGCATCGACCGATTCGAGCGCGGTATGACCGCCCAGCGCTTTGATGAGATCTTCTCCGAGGTACGGGCACCATCCACCCAAATGGGCGTGGCGAGGGCATGCTAATTCTCTAAACGTCAACCACACTATGCAGGTGAAGGCCGGTCTGGTGCCGCTGATCGCCGACATCGCCCGGGCGCAGGCGGAGAAGCCCGAACTGAACTTCGATCGATCGTTCCTCAATTCGGAGGCCTTCTCTACGGCCGCCCAGGACCAGCTCGGCACGCGTATTAGCAAGGACCTCGGCTTCAGCACCGAGTGCGGACGCCTGGTACCTTAAACTATCTCCTTCGCTGCTTTTCGAGCGCAAAAGTTGTAACTCACTTGGCTTGTCATCAGGATGTGTCCACCCATCCATTTACTGGAGGTCCTCACCCGACTGGTATGAACGACCTCGCGCGCATTCAGCGCATCCATCACCATCACCATCTAACACGTCTTTCTCTTGCCTCGCCAGATGTGCGTATCACGACGCGTTACTCGCCGAATCTGCTCGAGGGACTCATGGGCACCATCCATGAGACTGGTATGCTTGTTGAGTGGAGCCAATCGCACGGTCGAACTGAAACCTAACGTGCGCCACCTTGTGGGTCACAGGTCATGCTCTGTACGAGCAGGGACGTAATAAGGAGCACATCGACCTGCCCGTGGGTCGTGCGCTAGGCATGGGGTACTCTCTCCCCGCCTCAGTGATGCAGCTTCGACTGAGCCGTTTGTGTTAACGCCGCGCCGTGTGTCTTGCGTCCAGGATCCACGAGTCCCAGTCGCTCTTCTATGAGCGAATGGTTGGACAGAGCCGTCACTTCTGGAAGGTAGAGTTCTCCATGTGTCGCGCAATAACCATGAAAAAGCTGTACTGATGCAACGCTATTGTTATCCCATGCAGTACGCCTGGCCGGTCGCATGCGAGTTCTTCCCGCAGCTGGCCAAGGAGCACTCGGTGGAGGAGATGTACCGTGCCCTCAACGTTGTCACGCCCTCCCTCATCCGCGTCGATGCCGACGAGGTAAAAGCCAATCATCTGTACTACATGTACCTTCAGCACGCGTGCTAACCTTCAGTGTGCGCGCAGGTAACTTATTCGCTGCACGTCATCCTGCGCTTCGAAATCGAGCGCGACCTGTTCAACGGGAACCTCGCCATTGAGGACCTGCCCAAGGTACACCGCCTCGCAGGCTAGCACGTGATGAGCGTGCTGTGGGCTTGTGACTCACGCAACTTTCGTGCAGGTGTGGAACGAAAAGATGAAGTCCTATCTGGGTGTCGTCCCGCCCAACGACAAGGAGGGTGTCCTTCAAGATGTCCACTGGAGTGCTGGTACTGTCTTTCTGGAGTCTAGTCTGGGAGAGGGTCAAGAAGCAGATGATTAACTTCTTCTGTCCTCGCTACAGGTCTGTATGGTTATTTCCCATCCTACAGCTTGGGCGCCATGTATGCTTGGTACGTCCGCGCTCTAGCCCCCCACGCAGGGCCCTGTGCACTCACAACGACGACCGTTACCAACTTGGCGGTGATGATGTGTAGCCAATTCTACAACAAGGCGAAGGAGGAAATCCCTGAGCTCGAGGATCAGCTCGCCCAGGGCCAGTTTGGACCTATCAAGGTACATGGCTCTGCTACCCCTCATACCATGCTCCTGTTGCGTGTGAGTACTCACACAATCCATGTGCTATAACTGATGTACCACGATGTCGTTCAGGCGTGGCTGGGAGAGAAGATCCATCAGAAGGGCTCTCTGCTTCCATCTGGCGACGAGCTGTGCCAGGCAGTCACCGGCGAGCCGCTCAACCCCGCCCACTTCCTGCGATACCTTCGCGCCAAGTACTCTGAGATCTACCAGCTCCCCATGGGCCAGTGATCCCACACTTGCGTGTCCTCTCCCTCTCTCAATGAACAGCCTGCGTTCACGATCACACCCTCCGCCTACAGTATCAGTCGGATCTCACATCTCACATCGTCTATCATAGTCTATCGCGGGCACCTGCCTCATCATCATCGCTGCAATCACGCCGCTACGGCACCCTCGCGCTGGCGCAGGGCATGCGCAAGAGGGGCGCGAGAGCGCGTCTGAGAAGTTTCCGGGTTCGCCCGGAGTTGTTTGTTTGGGCGAAACTGCTGGAGCTCTGTGGTCGGTTTTCGTCACAGAGGGAGCACGCCCTGTGGTCGTTTTGCAAATCTCGCTCGCGCAGAAGAAGAAGCATCGCAGCTCTCCCTCGCTCTCGCATTTGCTTGCTAGCCCCCTACAGGCCATCTTCCACAACGAAAGAGAGAAGGTGGTATTCAATGTAACAAGCCTCGCCCTTCCTCACCGGCCCCCCTAAACCTCAAGCGAGAGAGACCCTTTGAAAAGAGAGAGATAGAGATAGATCGACATCCCCCCCCAAGACCCAAACCAGCACCCATTATGAAGTACAATCGTTTCAACGATTCGGAGAGGCAGCAGAAGAGGAGGCGCGAGGAGCTCACGCGGAAGTGCTTCCTCGTGTTCTGCCTGTGGCGAAGGAATGCCGTAATGGCAGAGCTTGACGTCGACGATCCCGCTGACCCGACCCTGGCCAAGGAGCTGAGGCGGCAATGGCGTAATCTCGCGCCCGATGAACTCGACGCCTACCTCAAGCTCACCCTTCTCCTCTCGTCGTCTTCTCCTTCTTCTCCCTCCTCGCCTTCCGGCAGCGGCCATTCAGGCTATCACGATGACAACATCAAGCCCTACCCCGCAGCACCCTCCTCATCCCCGTCCCCTGCCGACCCAGAGATCTGCCTCTGATGATGCGTCGGGGCCTCACCCCCACCCTGTAAAGCGCCGCCCCTTCAATCCATCAAATACAACAAATCGCGTTAAAAAAAAGAAATGATTTTTAATCTTTTTATCATTTATCATTTTAATCTTGAGGTCGTGTAGAGCCACACGATCGATTCGATCGACCTAGAATTCTAGACGAGACCCACGCCCTCGATCGGCCCAGGGCCCAGCACTCCCCCCAAGTAGAATCGTGAAGGCAGATGGGCAACAACTTGGAGCGGCTGTCGGGCGAGGGGTCGCCCACGCAGGGTTCGTCTTCGCCCACCAGGCGCGCAGCGGCCGCGCTCACCTCGTCGTGGAGGAACGCGAGCAGCCCAGACACCCCCACGAGGGGCAGCCCTGCCACCAGGAAGAGCGGCACCTTGGACGCGTCATCGCCCCTGTACGCCTCCACCTCCCTCGCGCCCCCATCTCCCTCCATGGCCGCTGCATCTTCTCCTTCGCGTAGCGGCCGCGGTCGCAAGCACAGCCACGAAGGCAGCGGCGACTCCAATCCAGGCAGCCCCTCGCCATCGCCGCCGAGCTCGTTCGATGCATCGCTGTTCAAGAAACCCACGCGCCCCGCACGCTCGGCTTCGTCGCCCTCGAAGGCTCAGTCGCGCGAGGGCTCCACCGTGACGCTGATGGAGCCGTTCCCCGTCATCGATGACGCGAAGGCCTGGTCGAGGTCAGGCTCGCCTAGCTCGTCGTTCCACGCGCAGTCGCCCGTCGGCGCCCTGCCGGCCAACGTGCTCGCCCGCATCTTCTCCTCGCTCTCCGCGGCCGACCTCCTGCGCTGCTCCCTCGTCTCCAAGGTGCGTGTGTGCGTGTGCGTGTATGCGTGTATGCGTGTGTGTGCGTGTGCGTGTGAGCCAAGAGTCTGATGATCGTGATTGTGGCAGGAATGGCTGGTGCTGGCGTCGATGGACGCGTGGTGGGAGGAGCTGGCGATGAAGGACCTGCAGACGCCCGGGATGGTGAGCGTGATGCTGCACGAACGCACGGAGCTGCCCCACCTGACCCACGGGTCGTGGCGCGCGCTCTACTGGAAGTACCGCCGGAAGGAGGAGCTCACCCTTCGCCCGCGCGTCGTCGCCGTCTATGACTACCGCGCCCGCACGGACCGCGAGCTCGACGTCAAGCGCGGCGAGGTCCTGTGCCTGCTGGCCGAGGACAGCGCGACCTGCTGGTGGCTCGTGCAGCGCACCGAGCAGGCGGCGGCCGACCTGGCGTCACAACCAGCTGCGAAGCGGGCCGATAACGAAGAGGCAGATAAGGAGCCAAAGACCGAGAACGAAGAGGACGAACGAGAAGAAGACCAGGGACAGGACGGAGAAGGGACGGCGAAGAAGGAGAGTGAAGACGATCGCCGTGACGTACAGCCAGAGCGTCGAGAGGAGCGCGAGGAAGGGCAAGCCGTTGAGCCAGCCGAACGAACTGAAGATACCGAGGGCGATGAAGAACCGATACAAGCGAGCGGCGTTGGCGAAGAAGAACTCATCACGAACGCCGCCACCAACGAACAAGGGTCCCTGGCGGATGAGCGACACGGTGACGCTGACGCTGATGCGAACGAACTCAAAGGTCGCAAGTCAGCGACAACGGTCGGATGGGTGCCCTCGGGCTACCTCGAGCATTGCCCGCGGAGGGTCAACCCTGCGCGCGCTCTCCGCTCGGCAGCTGCATCGGCGGCGGACGACGACGCACAGAACGGTAGACAGCCGGAGAGGAACAAGAAGCTGCCGTTCATGGTGCGCGCCAACTTTGACTATGTCGGAGCCAACGCGCAGGAGCTGAGCTTCAAGAAGTACGACCTGATGGCCGTCGACCTGCACCCGAAGGAGAAGTATCCGGTGCCATTCGACAGCGATGGCGATGACGAGGACGACGACCAGGCGCCGTCCGCGGATGGCACCGACGGGAAGATCGGCGCGAAGGCCGGCTGGTGGAAGGCCTCTCTCACCCGCCGCAGCACCACTGGCGGTACCACCACCGTCAGCGGCTGGATTCCCGTCAACCTCGTCACGGAAGAGGTACACTGGCTCGCTCTCACTCTCACTCGCGCAGCTCCCTCAATCGTGCTCATCTCCTGTGGATGGGTGGTGTTCGCCAGGTGACCCACGTCATCGCGCTGTTTGACTACATGCCGGCGAGCGACGAGGAGCTGCCGCTCAAGAAGGGACAGCGCGTGGCAGTCCTCGCCACCGACGAAAACCGAAAGGGCTGGATCTACGCGCAAGGTAAGCTTGGCATTCTCGCTCCTCCGCTCCCGCCACCACATCACCCACTGACGCCACACATCACATGTCCAGGAAACGGAAGGCGAGGTTGGCTGCCCGAGAACTACGTTGTGGACGACGATGACGCTTGAGTGTTTTCCCCTCCTTTCGCTCGTGCTCTTGACACAAACTAAAGGACACTGCGATGTCGCTTTATCCTCTTCTTCGAGACTCGTCGACCAGGCGCGCCTGCGCAGGGTCAGTGGCTGTGCGAGCAGCGCGGGGTGGCGGTGTGCGAGCGGAGGCAGGCCAGCGAGCAGTAGTTGCCTCTCAGCAGCACCGTGTGGTTGCACAATCGGGTCTCCCATATCCGCTCCGCCACTCCCTCTCCAAAGTACAGCCCCGTGCCTAGCACACGACACACACGCACACGTCATTACTCCTGCGCGCGCTCGCAGCACGCTTTACGGACAGATCGCGATCTACGTACACTGGGCACACTGTCGGCCTTGGGATCGCAGCAGCTCCTTCAGCTCTTCGGGTATGTTATGTCGCTCGATGCTCCCGGCCTCGAACATCCTTCGCGCGCACCCTGGGACCGCCACCACCGCCATCGCGTCAGCATACATCACCGCGACGACCACGACGACTCGATGCATAACACAAGTACCTGCGGCGATGTTGAGCAGGCTCTCTGCTCGGTGGAAGGTGCCCTGCGGAAGGCGCTGGTGGTCGGGCCGCTCGGCGATCGCGTCGGCCGAGAACTCGGTCAGCGTGCCGGCCAGGCGGGCGACGCACGACGGCAGGGCGAGGAGGTTCGGATTGCCCCGCACCATGAGCGTCTCGATCGCCCGGAGGCCGGCCATCTCCTCGGGCAAGCTGCGGAGGTCGTTGTCGCACATGGACAGGCACAGCAGGTTGGGCAGCTGACCCAGCTCCTTGGGCACCTCGCGCAGCTGATTGTTGTCGAGCCGGAGGCCCTCGAGCCGCGTGGCGCGACCCACCTCGCTGGGCAGCGACGTAAGGCAGTTACGGTGGGCCGTGACCCAGCGCAGGTTGGGCAGGCACGTGAAGAGCTCGGCCGGCAGCGAGGTGAGCCGATTGCAATCGAGGTACACCACCCGCATGCTGCAGAAGAAGCACGACAGCTGCATCTCGCTTCTCGCGCGCAGGTGCTGCGTGTGCCGTGTGTACTGCGCGTGTGCTGATGTTCGTGTGGTGTGTGTTTTGCTCTCCTCCTCGCCGCCATCGGTGTGGTCTGCAGCTTGGGCCTCGAGGAACCGGCGCTCCAACCGCCGCCGCTCGGTCTCCTCGGCGCTGGGCAGGAGCCGCAGGTGGTCGCACGTCAGGTGGTTGTTCTCGAGGTCGAGCAGGGACAGGCCGGGGAAGCTCTCCAGCAGCTCCTGCAGCAGGTTCGGGCTGTGCGACAGCTCGTTGTGCGCCAGCCACAGGCCCGACACGCTCACGCTCGCCGCGTCCTTGAGCCGCTGGTACGGCAGCGCCCGCAAGGCCAGCCCTGGTACAGCCACATCGAGTCCGTGTCAGACATTCTGCGCAGAGGCTACGATGACGATAGAGATCAAAACGAGGTACCTTGAAGGTGAAGCTCATCCCTCTCAACAGGATCTAAGAGAAGAGAGAAAGAGAGCAAGAGCCAGGTTAGCGGCGATCACGTCGTATGTGTGCGTGCGACTGAGGAGTAAGGGATGGACGAACGCTGTGCCAGTCGCTGTGACAAGGATTCGCCGCTCATCTCCTCACACTGGTTTCGGTTCTCTCTATCTCTCACTCTCACTCTCAGCAGCGCCGACCGGCCAACACAGGAAAACAACTGTCACACTGTCACGCACTCCGGGTATGACCCTGATGAGGATGATGACACGATCATGCTCCCCCGCCGCAGCTCGAGGCCGTGCTGTGTCAACGGGCGCTGGACCCCGACGGCCGAAAACTTCCACGCCACGTTCGTGACGTCCAGAGAGGAAACGACGAGAGAACGAAGCGAGGAGAGGGCCGTGACGTACCTCAAGTGACCCATTGGACGCAGGACAGAGCCGAGCTGGGGGGTACATGATGCCTCTCTGGCGCCACGCAGGGGGGTGTGCAGGGACCGACCAATCGCGTGCGGGCGTGGGGTCGCGCAGGAGGCGAGAACGACGCGATAAGCGACCGGTCAGCGAGCGAATAGGGCGCGAGAACGGCGCGGGCAAGTGTACGCCACTGCTGCATCGGTACCACGGCTAGCCGACCTTGTTGGCTGTCAACTCGTTGTTGGAGATGAAGTGCCAGGCCCGCCCCACTGAGTGGCGGCGCCCTTATAACCGACCGAGGCTCTTTTTCTCGCCTTTCTTCTTCATCCTCGCACAACGCGCACACATCCAACACACATCCAGCTCTCGAGCATCCACACCACCACCCTACCGGTACTGCCCTTGAACCCTCTCTTCTCTCTGTGCGCTTCTCTTGTGCTCACTAGACGTGTGTGCATGTGTGTGTGTGTGTCGTCATTGTCTCGCAAGCAGAAGATGAACTTCACCATGGCTTCGCAGATGAAGGCTGGCAAGATTGCCAAGGACGCCCGCGCGTCGCAGCAGACGACGGTCCAGAAGGGCTCGGGCGGCAAGCCCCAGGTCGGCGCCGACTCGCTCTCCATCGCCAAGGCCACGTCGGCCCCCAAGGTCCAGTCGGGCTTTGTCGGCGCGCACAAGGGCGACGCCCGCACCGCGCCCAAGAGCGCCACCAGCTTCACCAACGACCGCCAGATCGACGCCGGCGAGTTCGAGTCCGACGCCGCCCCCTCGTCCGCCGACACCGCCGCCTACAGAACCGACCGTGTTGGTTCGTTGCAGCACTCTCAGCCCCAGGTTATAGTAGCGATGGGTGCCATGCAACTAACCGGCCGACTGGGATGTCGACGTTTTATGTTTTATCTTTCGCCAACCAACGACAACAGGCGAGCTGCAGTCGGGTGAGTTTGAGTCCGACGCCGCGCCCTCGCAGGCCGACACCGCCGCCTCTCGCGCCGACCGCGTGGGCGAGCTCCAGTCGGGCGAGTTCGAGTCCAACGCCGCGCCCTCGCACGCCGACACCGCCGCCTACCGCTCCGACCGCGTGGGCGAGGTCGAGCACTACCAGTAAGTGAGGTCACACTCCCTCCCTCTCCTCCTCTTCATCCCCACCCGCCTACGTCTCTCCCCGTCGGCCCTCGACAACGACCACCACCCGCTGTGCCAAGGGACACCCAGGATGAGGCCTCGATGAAGAGGAGGAGAGGCCACACACGCACACACTCAACTCATTTGCTCAAGAAGAGAGGTTGAGTGTGTGTTCGTTTTTGTTTGGCGGTGGTGATGCGCTCTCATGATCATCCCCTTCGCCCTCTTTTATTTATGTCATCAGCCTCACGAGCTCCATCAACAATAAATGTGGCCTCATGAGGCTTGTACAACACCAACATCGGTGGGCGTGCGCTCTTGCGCCGCTCGGTGCTCGTCTCTGACAAGAGCCAAGGCACCTTGTCGTTGCAGTTCGAAACCGACAACGACAGGGACGCTGCGTGGGAGGCTAAATAAATCCGTCGTGGGGCTTTCTCCATCTTTTATTGCAACTCGGCTTGGGAGAAAAAGAGTGTAATGAGGATCAAGGGCGCAGATCAGGACTGAGAGGCCCGGCAGCTGTCACGACTGCGTGCAGGCCCAGCACCGGCCTGTCCTCCCTTACGGAGGGAGAACGCCTGCCGCTTTGACGGGGCGGCTGCGGGCTGGTCTCAGAGGATCTGTGGGAACAAAGGTCGAACCGATAAGCAGAGATCAAAGGGGCAGTAGAGGCGGTGCGCGGTCGATTTGTTACGATTCAGTCTTTTTGTGTTTCTGTTTTCACAAAGATTTCAAAAATTCTAGAGCAATTGTTTACATCATTTAGAAGGTGTGCGGGTGGGGTAGGGGGATGGAGTGTCAACGCACCCAGAGCTCGACACTAAGACACCTCTTAGAGGAGAGCTGGCTCACTCAGGTTATTGATTTCGCTTCTAGCGCATAAGTTCAATCACCGGAGCGTCATCTCGTTGGCTGTGTGGAGGATAAAGAAAAGCAAGACGGATAGCGAAGAAGAGAATAACGAGAAAAGCAAGGTTGTCAAAGAATGCGCAAAATTCTACAAATAGTTGGGCAGCGCATTCCGATCGGTTGCTCCTCTGGCGCCGGAAGAAAATTGCAAAATAAAATAAAAAAAATCTTTCGGCGGACAAGAGATCGAACCCGTCCTCGCTTTTCTGATCGCAATCGATCTTGCGTTGCTTCACGAGAGACGATGTCGTACAATCAGCTCTACAAGCCCCTCGTGGAGGATCCTGAGCAGGGCGCCGCCCCTTCTTCCTCTTCGTCTTCCTCCTCATCGGGCAACAATGCGGCGCCATTGCGGTCCTACGCGCCCAAGGAATCGAAATGCGCCAAATTGGGGGGCATACTCGAGAAGATATTCTGCTGCTGCGGCCTGTGCCAGCGACTACCCTGCTGCCCGCCGCTCAAGAGGGGCTGCGCGGCTGCGGGCGCGAAATGGCAGCGGCTCAAGGGATTCCTCTTCCAGAGCTCGTCCGTGTGCCACATGGCGTGGCTCGTCGTCTTCCTCCTCGCTCTCATCATCTTCGCCATCCTCATGGCCACCGTCCTCTCCAAGATCGACGATCCCTACGCCTGAAATGCGCCCCCTCCCTCCAATCTCTCCCTCAGTCGCGCAACAATTCATCAATCACGTGCACCTGCACGCACCACCGCGGAAGGAAGGAAGGAACCGGCATGCGATGGCGGCACACGATGTACATTTTATTTTTCCAAGCTTGCCACATGTAATACCATACCACCTACACCTCTCGTCTCTTGCCCACCCTCAGCTTGCCCAAGCCGTCTCCATCTTGTTTTTGACGCGGTATTTGTTTATTTTGTAATTATAGAATAATATTCAAGTAATTTCAAAGGTAGCGCACTGGTGCATTTTCAAAATTCCTTTATTTTTCATTATGACGGGTTTGGCTGATAGGTTGGTTGTTTCGCAAGCAGGTTCGTCCGCGAAGCCTGGCCTTGGCGTTTTCTTTCTCCTGCCGCATCAATCTCTGCCCATTTCTGGTACCACCCTGCAACCGCTCGTTGGCCACCTCCATGCATGCTCCACGCTGAGCTTTTTGCTTCTTCATTATTTTTTTCATTCATTCATTTAATTTTTGTCAAATCTCAACACAAATTTCCCTCTCAACATGGAGCGGTGCCAAGGAAGGCAAGATTTCTTCACTCATTCTGTACACAACCAACTCTCACCTCTCACACCTTCTCTCACATGATCGCCCGACAAAAGCAAGCAAGGGAGCAATATGCATCAGTCCAACATGCGCTTGGTGCTGGCGGGTCTCGCGGCGTACTCGGCCTGGGGCACGTCTCTCGCAACGCCGGTCTACGCTGTCCTCGGCCTCTTCTTCGCGTTCTGGTTCTGGTGGGCCTCTGCCGGCATGCCCATTCGGAGGAAGGCACGACGCGCCCTCCCTCGCTCCTCATTGCTGTGCGTGTGTGCGTGTGTGCGTGTGCGGTGGTGCGTGTGCGGTGAGCGTTAGTGTCGAGAGTGTCTGACAGTGACTCGTGATGTTCATCAGCTGCAAATCGCCACCTGGAG
>CDFA01023878.1:0-12728 GCA_000826305.1 Acanthamoeba healyi | reverse complement strand
GTGCAGGCTGCTGGGCATCGGGCGCGGTGGTGTGGTTGGGTTCCTTAGGAGGTGTGTTGCTCATGTTTCAGTGGTTTAGTTAGCTCACAGGGCGCGAGGTCTCACTGTTGTGTTGTGGCTTTTATCGGGCGGCGTGACGTGGACTGACTGTTAGCCACCGCACAGAAAGATCCCACAACTCTTACGCAGTGGTGGCCCAGACCGTACGTGCACTCCTTCTCGAGGTGGACTACATGCAGGGAGGTGTACGTGACCGTCCACGGTCACGTGTGTGGGCGCAGTATACCGTTTATTGAGCTCTTGTTCAAGACTCTTGGTCCAGCAGGGACGGGTTGGCGAACACCTCACGCAGCACTCTGGCCATGGCTCCTCCCTGCTCGCGCGCACGCACACAGGCCCTCGTCAGCGCGCAGCACGCAGAGCGACAGAGGAGAGGAGAGGAGAGAGACGCAAAACCTGAGCACCGTCGAGGAAGCGATGGTCGATGGTGCAGCACAGCTTGAGCTTCTTGGTGACCCTGGTCTCGCCATCCTCCACCTTGACGCCCTCGTGGATCGCGCCTAGCCATCAAACAGCCGTTAGACGACGACGTCACCGGGGGAATGTGTGTGTTGCGTGGCTAGCATGGCGGGAAGAGGTACCGATGAGGACGAGAAGAGGGACGCGTGCAAAGGGCGTGAATGGCGCAAAGGCCTCGTCCACGCCCAGCATGCCCACGGAGGTGATGATGCACGAACCGAACGGATGCGGCTCCACGCCTGTGTACACACCGCAAACAATCAGACCAAGGACGCTCGCGGTTAGCCAACACCAGCCGCCGTGCTTCTGCTGCCAAGAGAACGCGAGATCAGCGCTAGGAGAGCGAGTACCCAAGGCGGGGATGGAAAGCCCCAAGGCACCAGCAGCGTAGGCGGCGGTGTTCACCACGAGCCTGAGTCGGGCGCCCAAAGGTTAACCAAACTTGGCCGATGTGCGCCAGAGCGGTGTATGGGCGGTTGATCACGCACCTGATGAGCCAAGTCGGGAGCAGCTTGAGCGGGCCCATGCTCTTCTTGAAGTTCTCGTCGGTGCCCTGCCACCGCACGGTAAGTGATGAGCGTGTGCGTGAGCGTGTGGGACGTGTGTCGGCGGTCGCACCTTGCGCAGGCGCTGGCTGCCGGCGTCGAGCTCGGTGGCGACCTGATCGACGGTCTTCTTGTCGATGTTGCTCACCTTGACCTTGGCCAGGTTCTTGCCGCCCTCCACCATCGCGAGGAAGCTGATGTCGATCGTCTGTCGGTCGAGAGGCAGCAAGAAACGCTCGTTGTCAGTGCCTGAGCCGACAAGAGAAAGCGAGACGGGGCCGCTAACGTACCTTGAAGGGAAGGAAACGGTCAAGGACAATGCGACCGTTGAGTCCCGGAGCATCACGCAGAGCCAGGCCGAGCGCTGGGCGCAGGCCACACCACACACACGCACACACACAATCGTGTTGACGTAAGTTCAAGTTGGAAGCAATCGTCAGCAGTGTTGTCGAGGGAAGAGAGCGAGAGCAGTGGCGTACCCTTGCCGACGACGTGTGTGACGGTGATGTGCTGCTTGGTGGTTTTTCGCTTCTCATCAATGTACTTTTGGATCTGTGAACGCACAAGCACACAAAGCGAGAGCGAGGCGGGGATGAGAAGGAGTAACAAGCCAAAACCCAGGAGATGAAGTGATCGAGGAAGGTGGCACGGAGGCGCACCTTGGTGGCGTCGAGTGAGATCTTGGCGTGAATGC
This sequence comes from Acanthamoeba healyi, assembly GCA_000826305.1. Classification (NCBI taxonomy): domain Eukaryota; phylum Discosea; order Longamoebia; family Acanthamoebidae; genus Acanthamoeba; species Acanthamoeba healyi. Next base: position 10,970 of record CDFA01023878.1, on the reverse strand, counting down.
TGCCTTCAGAGGGCTCGCTCCAGGTGGCGATTTGCAGCTGATGAACATCACGAGTCACTGTCAGACACTCTCGACACTAACGCTCACCGCACACGCACCACCGCACACGCACACACGCACACACGCACAGCAATGAGGAGCGAGGGAGGGCGCGTCGTGCCTTCCTCCGAATGGGCATGCCGGCAGAGGCCCACCAGAACCAGAACGCGAAGAAGAGGCCGAGGACAGCGTAGACCGGCGTTGCGAGAGACGTGCCCCAGGCCGAGTACGCCGCGAGACCCGCCAGCACCAAGCGCATGTTGGACTGATGCATATTGCTCCCTTGCTTGCTTTTGTCGGGCGATCATGTGAGAGAAGGTGTGAGAGGTGAGAGTTGGTTGTGTACAGAATGAGTGAAGAAATCTTGCCTTCCTTGGCACCGCTCCATGTTGAGAGGGAAATTTGTGTTGAGATTTGACAAAAATTAAATGAATGAATGAAAAAAATAATGAAGAAGCAAAAAGCTCAGCGTGGAGCATGCATGGAGGTGGCCAACGAGCGGTTGCAGGGTGGTACCAGAAATGGGCAGAGATTGATGCGGCAGGAGAAAGAAAACGCCAAGGCCAGGCTTCGCGGACGAACCTGCTTGCGAAACAACCAACCTATCAGCCAAACCCGTCATAATGAAAAATAAAGGAATTTTGAAAATGCACCAGTGCGCTACCTTTGAAATTACTTGAATATTATTCTATAATTACAAAATAAACAAATACCGCGTCAAAAACAAGATGGAGACGGCTTGGGCAAGCTGAGGGTGGGCAAGAGACGAGAGGTGTAGGTGGTATGGTATTACATGTGGCAAGCTTGGAAAAATAAAATGTACATCGTGTGCCGCCATCGCATGCCGGTTCCTTCCTTCCTTCCGCGGTGGTGCGTGCAGGTGCACGTGATTGATGAATTGTTGCGCGACTGAGGGAGAGATTGGAGGGAGGGGGCGCATTTCAGGCGTAGGGATCGTCGATCTTGGAGAGGACGGTGGCCATGAGGATGGCGAAGATGATGAGAGCGAGGAGGAAGACGACGAGCCACGCCATGTGGCACACGGACGAGCTCTGGAAGAGGAATCCCTTGAGCCGCTGCCATTTCGCGCCCGCAGCCGCGCAGCCCCTCTTGAGCGGCGGGCAGCAGGGTAGTCGCTGGCACAGGCCGCAGCAGCAGAATATCTTCTCGAGTATGCCCCCCAATTTGGCGCATTTCGATTCCTTGGGCGCGTAGGACCGCAATGGCGCCGCATTGTTGCCCGATGAGGAGGAAGACGAAGAGGAAGAAGGGGCGGCGCCCTGCTCAGGATCCTCCACGAGGGGCTTGTAGAGCTGATTGTACGACATCGTCTCTCGTGAAGCAACGCAAGATCGATTGCGATCAGAAAAGCGAGGACGGGTTCGATCTCTTGTCCGCCGAAAGATTTTTTTTATTTTATTTTGCAATTTTCTTCCGGCGCCAGAGGAGCAACCGATCGGAATGCGCTGCCCAACTATTTGTAGAATTTTGCGCATTCTTTGACAACCTTGCTTTTCTCGTTATTCTCTTCTTCGCTATCCGTCTTGCTTTTCTTTATCCTCCACACAGCCAACGAGATGACGCTCCGGTGATTGAACTTATGCGCTAGAAGCGAAATCAATAACCTGAGTGAGCCAGCTCTCCTCTAAGAGGTGTCTTAGTGTCGAGCTCTGGGTGCGTTGACACTCCATCCCCCTACCCCACCCGCACACCTTCTAAATGATGTAAACAATTGCTCTAGAATTTTTGAAATCTTTGTGAAAACAGAAACACAAAAAGACTGAATCGTAACAAATCGACCGCGCACCGCCTCTACTGCCCCTTTGATCTCTGCTTATCGGTTCGACCTTTGTTCCCACAGATCCTCTGAGACCAGCCCGCAGCCGCCCCGTCAAAGCGGCAGGCGTTCTCCCTCCGTAAGGGAGGACAGGCCGGTGCTGGGCCTGCACGCAGTCGTGACAGCTGCCGGGCCTCTCAGTCCTGATCTGCGCCCTTGATCCTCATTACACTCTTTTTCTCCCAAGCCGAGTTGCAATAAAAGATGGAGAAAGCCCCACGACGGATTTATTTAGCCTCCCACGCAGCGTCCCTGTCGTTGTCGGTTTCGAACTGCAACGACAAGGTGCCTTGGCTCTTGTCAGAGACGAGCACCGAGCGGCGCAAGAGCGCACGCCCACCGATGTTGGTGTTGTACAAGCCTCATGAGGCCACATTTATTGTTGATGGAGCTCGTGAGGCTGATGACATAAATAAAAGAGGGCGAAGGGGATGATCATGAGAGCGCATCACCACCGCCAAACAAAAACGAACACACACTCAACCTCTCTTCTTGAGCAAATGAGTTGAGTGTGTGCGTGTGTGGCCTCTCCTCCTCTTCATCGAGGCCTCATCCTGGGTGTCCCTTGGCACAGCGGGTGGTGGTCGTTGTCGAGGGCCGACGGGGAGAGACGTAGGCGGGTGGGGATGAAGAGGAGGAGAGGGAGGGAGTGTGACCTCACTTACTGGTAGTGCTCGACCTCGCCCACGCGGTCGGAGCGGTAGGCGGCGGTGTCGGCGTGCGAGGGCGCGGCGTTGGACTCGAACTCGCCCGACTGGAGCTCGCCCACGCGGTCGGCGCGAGAGGCGGCGGTGTCGGCCTGCGAGGGCGCGGCGTCGGACTCAAACTCACCCGACTGCAGCTCGCCTGTTGTCGTTGGTTGGCGAAAGATAAAACATAAAACGTCGACATCCCAGTCGGCCGGTTAGTTGCATGGCACCCATCGCTACTATAACCTGGGGCTGAGAGTGCTGCAACGAACCAACACGGTCGGTTCTGTAGGCGGCGGTGTCGGCGGACGAGGGGGCGGCGTCGGACTCGAACTCGCCGGCGTCGATCTGGCGGTCGTTGGTGAAGCTGGTGGCGCTCTTGGGCGCGGTGCGGGCGTCGCCCTTGTGCGCGCCGACAAAGCCCGACTGGACCTTGGGGGCCGACGTGGCCTTGGCGATGGAGAGCGAGTCGGCGCCGACCTGGGGCTTGCCGCCCGAGCCCTTCTGGACCGTCGTCTGCTGCGACGCGCGGGCGTCCTTGGCAATCTTGCCAGCCTTCATCTGCGAAGCCATGGTGAAGTTCATCTTCTGCTTGCGAGACAATGACGACACACACACACACATGCACACACGTCTAGTGAGCACAAGAGAAGCGCACAGAGAGAAGAGAGGGTTCAAGGGCAGTACCGGTAGGGTGGTGGTGTGGATGCTCGAGAGCTGGATGTGTGTTGGATGTGTGCGCGTTGTGCGAGGATGAAGAAGAAAGGCGAGAAAAAGAGCCTCGGTCGGTTATAAGGGCGCCGCCACTCAGTGGGGCGGGCCTGGCACTTCATCTCCAACAACGAGTTGACAGCCAACAAGGTCGGCTAGCCGTGGTACCGATGCAGCAGTGGCGTACACTTGCCCGCGCCGTTCTCGCGCCCTATTCGCTCGCTGACCGGTCGCTTATCGCGTCGTTCTCGCCTCCTGCGCGACCCCACGCCCGCACGCGATTGGTCGGTCCCTGCACACCCCCCTGCGTGGCGCCAGAGAGGCATCATGTACCCCCCAGCTCGGCTCTGTCCTGCGTCCAATGGGTCACTTGAGGTACGTCACGGCCCTCTCCTCGCTTCGTTCTCTCGTCGTTTCCTCTCTGGACGTCACGAACGTGGCGTGGAAGTTTTCGGCCGTCGGGGTCCAGCGCCCGTTGACACAGCACGGCCTCGAGCTGCGGCGGGGGAGCATGATCGTGTCATCATCCTCATCAGGGTCATACCCGGAGTGCGTGACAGTGTGACAGTTGTTTTCCTGTGTTGGCCGGTCGGCGCTGCTGAGAGTGAGAGTGAGAGATAGAGAGAACCGAAACCAGTGTGAGGAGATGAGCGGCGAATCCTTGTCACAGCGACTGGCACAGCGTTCGTCCATCCCTTACTCCTCAGTCGCACGCACACATACGACGTGATCGCCGCTAACCTGGCTCTTGCTCTCTTTCTCTCTTCTCTTAGATCCTGTTGAGAGGGATGAGCTTCACCTTCAAGGTACCTCGTTTTGATCTCTATCGTCATCGTAGCCTCTGCGCAGAATGTCTGACACGGACTCGATGTGGCTGTACCAGGGCTGGCCTTGCGGGCGCTGCCGTACCAGCGGCTCAAGGACGCGGCGAGCGTGAGCGTGTCGGGCCTGTGGCTGGCGCACAACGAGCTGTCGCACAGCCCGAACCTGCTGCAGGAGCTGCTGGAGAGCTTCCCCGGCCTGTCCCTGCTCGACCTCGAGAACAACCACCTGACGTGCGACCACCTGCGGCTCCTGCCCAGCGCCGAGGAGACCGAGCGGCGGCGGTTGGAGCGCCGGTTCCTCGAGGCCCAAGCTGCAGACCACACCGATGGCGGCGAGGAGGAGAGCAAAACACACACCACACGAACATCAGCACACGCGCAGTACACACGGCACACGCAGCACCTGCGCGCGAGAAGCGAGATGCAGCTGTCGTGCTTCTTCTGCAGCATGCGGGTGGTGTACCTCGATTGCAATCGGCTCACCTCGCTGCCGGCCGAGCTCTTCACGTGCCTGCCCAACCTGCGCTGGGTCACGGCCCACCGTAACTGCCTTACGTCGCTGCCCAGCGAGGTGGGTCGCGCCACGCGGCTCGAGGGCCTCCGGCTCGACAACAATCAGCTGCGCGAGGTGCCCAAGGAGCTGGGTCAGCTGCCCAACCTGCTGTGCCTGTCCATGTGCGACAACGACCTCCGCAGCTTGCCCGAGGAGATGGCCGGCCTCCGGGCGATCGAGACGCTCATGGTGCGGGGCAATCCGAACCTCCTCGCCCTGCCGTCGTGCGTCGCCCGCCTGGCCGGCACGCTGACCGAGTTCTCGGCCGACGCGATCGCCGAGCGGCCCGACCACCAGCGCCTTCCGCAGGGCACCTTCCACCGAGCAGAGAGCCTGCTCAACATCGCCGCAGGTACTTGTGTTATGCATCGAGTCGTCGTGGTCGTCGCGGTGATGTATGCTGACGCGATGGCGGTGGTGGCGGTCCCAGGGTGCGCGCGAAGGATGTTCGAGGCCGGGAGCATCGAGCGACATAACATACCCGAAGAGCTGAAGGAGCTGCTGCGATCCCAAGGCCGACAGTGTGCCCAGTGTACGTAGATCGCGATCTGTCCGTAAAGCGTGCTGCGAGCGCGCGCAGGAGTAATGACGTGTGCGTGTGTGTCGTGTGCTAGGCACGGGGCTGTACTTTGGAGAGGGAGTGGCGGAGCGGATATGGGAGACCCGATTGTGCAACCACACGGTGCTGCTGAGAGGCAACTACTGCTCGCTGGCCTGCCTCCGCTCGCACACCGCCACCCCGCGCTGCTCGCACAGCCACTGACCCTGCGCAGGCGCGCCTGGTCGACGAGTCTCGAAGAAGAGGATAAAGCGACATCGCAGTGTCCTTTAGTTTGTGTCAAGAGCACGAGCGAAAGGAGGGGAAAACACTCAAGCGTCATCGTCGTCCACAACGTAGTTCTCGGGCAGCCAACCTCGCCTTCCGTTTCCTGGACATGTGATGTGTGGCGTCAGTGGGTGATGTGGTGGCGGGAGCGGAGGAGCGAGAATGCCAAGCTTACCTTGCGCGTAGATCCAGCCCTTTCGGTTTTCGTCGGTGGCGAGGACTGCCACGCGCTGTCCCTTCTTGAGCGGCAGCTCCTCGTCGCTCGCCGGCATGTAGTCAAACAGCGCGATGACGTGGGTCACCTGGCGAACACCACCCATCCACAGGAGATGAGCACGATTGAGGGAGCTGCGCGAGTGAGAGTGAGAGCGAGCCAGTGTACCTCTTCCGTGACGAGGTTGACGGGAATCCAGCCGCTGACGGTGGTGGTACCGCCAGTGGTGCTGCGGCGGGTGAGAGAGGCCTTCCACCAGCCGGCCTTCGCGCCGATCTTCCCGTCGGTGCCATCCGCGGACGGCGCCTGGTCGTCGTCCTCGTCATCGCCATCGCTGTCGAATGGCACCGGATACTTCTCCTTCGGGTGCAGGTCGACGGCCATCAGGTCGTACTTCTTGAAGCTCAGCTCCTGCGCGTTGGCTCCGACATAGTCAAAGTTGGCGCGCACCATGAACGGCAGCTTCTTGTTCCTCTCCGGCTGTCTACCGTTCTGTGCGTCGTCGTCCGCCGCCGATGCAGCTGCCGAGCGGAGAGCGCGCGCAGGGTTGACCCTCCGCGGGCAATGCTCGAGGTAGCCCGAGGGCACCCATCCGACCGTTGTCGCTGACTTGCGACCTTTGAGTTCGTTCGCATCAGCGTCAGCGTCACCGTGTCGCTCATCCGCCAGGGACCCTTGTTCGTTGGTGGCGGCGTTCGTGATGAGTTCTTCTTCGCCAACGCCGCTCGCTTGTATCGGTTCTTCATCGCCCTCGGTATCTTCAGTTCGTTCGGCTGGCTCAACGGCTTGCCCTTCCTCGCGCTCCTCTCGACGCTCTGGCTGTACGTCACGGCGATCGTCTTCACTCTCCTTCTTCGCCGTCCCTTCTCCGTCCTGTCCCTGGTCTTCTTCTCGTTCGTCCTCTTCGTTCTCGGTCTTTGGCTCCTTATCTGCCTCTTCGTTATCGGCCCGCTTCGCAGCTGGTTGTGACGCCAGGTCGGCCGCCGCCTGCTCGGTGCGCTGCACGAGCCACCAGCAGGTCGCGCTGTCCTCGGCCAGCAGGCACAGGACCTCGCCGCGCTTGACGTCGAGCTCGCGGTCCGTGCGGGCGCGGTAGTCATAGACGGCGACGACGCGCGGGCGAAGGGTGAGCTCCTCCTTCCGGCGGTACTTCCAGTAGAGCGCGCGCCACGACCCGTGGGTCAGGTGGGGCAGCTCCGTGCGTTCGTGCAGCATCACGCTCACCATCCCGGGCGTCTGCAGGTCCTTCATCGCCAGCTCCTCCCACCACGCGTCCATCGACGCCAGCACCAGCCATTCCTGCCACAATCACGATCATCAGACTCTTGGCTCACACGCACACGCACACACACGCATACACGCATACACGCACACGCACACACGCACCTTGGAGACGAGGGAGCAGCGCAGGAGGTCGGCCGCGGAGAGCGAGGAGAAGATGCGGGCGAGCACGTTGGCCGGCAGGGCGCCGACGGGCGACTGCGCGTGGAACGACGAGCTAGGCGAGCCTGACCTCGACCAGGCCTTCGCGTCATCGATGACGGGGAACGGCTCCATCAGCGTCACGGTGGAGCCCTCGCGCGACTGAGCCTTCGAGGGCGACGAAGCCGAGCGTGCGGGGCGCGTGGGTTTCTTGAACAGCGATGCATCGAACGAGCTCGGCGGCGATGGCGAGGGGCTGCCTGGATTGGAGTCGCCGCTGCCTTCGTGGCTGTGCTTGCGACCGCGGCCGCTACGCGAAGGAGAAGATGCAGCGGCCATGGAGGGAGATGGGGGCGCGAGGGAGGTGGAGGCGTACAGGGGCGATGACGCGTCCAAGGTGCCGCTCTTCCTGGTGGCAGGGCTGCCCCTCGTGGGGGTGTCTGGGCTGCTCGCGTTCCTCCACGACGAGGTGAGCGCGGCCGCTGCGCGCCTGGTGGGCGAAGACGAACCCTGCGTGGGCGACCCCTCGCCCGACAGCCGCTCCAAGTTGTTGCCCATCTGCCTTCACGATTCTACTTGGGGGGAGTGCTGGGCCCTGGGCCGATCGAGGGCGTGGGTCTCGTCTAGAATTCTAGGTCGATCGAATCGATCGTGTGGCTCTACACGACCTCAAGATTAAAATGATAAATGATAAAAAGATTAAAAATCATTTCTTTTTTTTAACGCGATTTGTTGTATTTGATGGATTGAAGGGGCGGCGCTTTACAGGGTGGGGGTGAGGCCCCGACGCATCATCAGAGGCAGATCTCTGGGTCGGCAGGGGACGGGGATGAGGAGGGTGCTGCGGGGTAGGGCTTGATGTTGTCATCGTGATAGCCTGAATGGCCGCTGCCGGAAGGCGAGGAGGGAGAAGAAGGAGAAGACGACGAGAGGAGAAGGGTGAGCTTGAGGTAGGCGTCGAGTTCATCGGGCGCGAGATTACGCCATTGCCGCCTCAGCTCCTTGGCCAGGGTCGGGTCAGCGGGATCGTCGACGTCAAGCTCTGCCATTACGGCATTCCTTCGCCACAGGCAGAACACGAGGAAGCACTTCCGCGTGAGCTCCTCGCGCCTCCTCTTCTGCTGCCTCTCCGAATCGTTGAAACGATTGTACTTCATAATGGGTGCTGGTTTGGGTCTTGGGGGGGGATGTCGATCTATCTCTATCTCTCTCTTTTCAAAGGGTCTCTCTCGCTTGAGGTTTAGGGGGGCCGGTGAGGAAGGGCGAGGCTTGTTACATTGAATACCACCTTCTCTCTTTCGTTGTGGAAGATGGCCTGTAGGGGGCTAGCAAGCAAATGCGAGAGCGAGGGAGAGCTGCGATGCTTCTTCTTCTGCGCGAGCGAGATTTGCAAAACGACCACAGGGCGTGCTCCCTCTGTGACGAAAACCGACCACAGAGCTCCAGCAGTTTCGCCCAAACAAACAACTCCGGGCGAACCCGGAAACTTCTCAGACGCGCTCTCGCGCCCCTCTTGCGCATGCCCTGCGCCAGCGCGAGGGTGCCGTAGCGGCGTGATTGCAGCGATGATGATGAGGCAGGTGCCCGCGATAGACTATGATAGACGATGTGAGATGTGAGATCCGACTGATACTGTAGGCGGAGGGTGTGATCGTGAACGCAGGCTGTTCATTGAGAGAGGGAGAGGACACGCAAGTGTGGGATCACTGGCCCATGGGGAGCTGGTAGATCTCAGAGTACTTGGCGCGAAGGTATCGCAGGAAGTGGGCGGGGTTGAGCGGCTCGCCGGTGACTGCCTGGCACAGCTCGTCGCCAGATGGAAGCAGAGAGCCCTTCTGATGGATCTTCTCTCCCAGCCACGCCTGAACGACATCGTGGTACATCAGTTATAGCACATGGATTGTGTGAGTACTCACACGCAACAGGAGCATGGTATGAGGGGTAGCAGAGCCATGTACCTTGATAGGTCCAAACTGGCCCTGGGCGAGCTGATCCTCGAGCTCAGGGATTTCCTCCTTCGCCTTGTTGTAGAATTGGCTACACATCATCACCGCCAAGTTGGTAACGGTCGTCGTTGTGAGTGCACAGGGCCCTGCGTGGGGGGCTAGAGCGCGGACGTACCAAGCATACATGGCGCCCAAGCTGTAGGATGGGAAATAACCATACAGACCTGTAGCGAGGACAGAAGAAGTTAATCATCTGCTTCTTGACCCTCTCCCAGACTAGACTCCAGAAAGACAGTACCAGCACTCCAGTGGACATCTTGAAGGACACCCTCCTTGTCGTTGGGCGGGACGACACCCAGATAGGACTTCATCTTTTCGTTCCACACCTGCACGAAAGTTGCGTGAGTCACAAGCCCACAGCACGCTCATCACGTGCTAGCCTGCGAGGCGGTGTACCTTGGGCAGGTCCTCAATGGCGAGGTTCCCGTTGAACAGGTCGCGCTCGATTTCGAAGCGCAGGATGACGTGCAGCGAATAAGTTACCTGCGCGCACACTGAAGGTTAGCACGCGTGCTGAAGGTACATGTAGTACAGATGATTGGCTTTTACCTCGTCGGCATCGACGCGGATGAGGGAGGGCGTGACAACGTTGAGGGCACGGTACATCTCCTCCACCGAGTGCTCCTTGGCCAGCTGCGGGAAGAACTCGCATGCGACCGGCCAGGCGTACTGCATGGGATAACAATAGCGTTGCATCAGTACAGCTTTTTCATGGTTATTGCGCGACACATGGAGAACTCTACCTTCCAGAAGTGACGGCTCTGTCCAACCATTCGCTCATAGAAGAGCGACTGGGACTCGTGGATCCTGGACGCAAGACACACGGCGCGGCGTTAACACAAACGGCTCAGTCGAAGCTGCATCACTGAGGCGGGGAGAGAGTACCCCATGCCTAGCGCACGACCCACGGGCAGGTCGATGTGCTCCTTATTACGTCCCTGCTCGTACAGAGCATGACCTGTGACCCACAAGGTGGCGCACGTTAGGTTTCAGTTCGACCGTGCGATTGGCTCCACTCAACAAGCATACCAGTCTCATGGATGGTGCCCATGAGTCCCTCGAGCAGATTCGGCGAGTAACGCGTCGTGATACGCACATCTGGCGAGGCAAGAGAAAGACGTGTTAGATGGTGATGGTGATGGATGCGCTGAATGCGCGCGAGGTCGTTCATACCAGTCGGGTGAGGACCTCCAGTAAATGGATGGGTGGACACATCCTGATGACAAGCCAAGTGAGTTACAACTTTTGCGCTCGAAAAGCAGCGAAGGAGATAGTTTAAGGTACCAGGCGTCCGCACTCGGTGCTGAAGCCGAGGTCCTTGCTAATACGCGTGCCGAGCTGGTCCTGGGCGGCCGTAGAGAAGGCCTCCGAATTGAGGAACGATCGATCGAAGTTCAGTTCGGGCTTCTCCGCCTGCGCCCGGGCGATGTCGGCGATCAGCGGCACCAGACCGGCCTTCACCTGCATAGTGTGGTTGACGTTTAGAGAATTAGCATGCCCTCGCCACGCCCATTTGGGTGGATGGTGCCCGTACCTCGGAGAAGATCTCATCAAAGCGCTGGGCGGTCATACCGCGCTCGAATCGGTCGATGCACACATCGTAGGCCGGCTTAGTGGGCTCTACGAGCGCGCAGATCTTCTTCCGCAGGTCAACCAACTCCCTAAGCACAGGCGCGAAGCTTGCAAAGTCTGGACCACAAACGTTCTGATTAGCTCGCCTGCATACGATAACACGCACACACTGAACGCGCACCGCTTTGCTTGCGTGCTTCCGCCCAAACCGAGTGGCCACGGTTCTCCAGCTCAGCGACCTTTTGAGCCAGCTCCTTGGGCACCAAAACCTCCTGCA
>CDFA01023876.1:0-11435 GCA_000826305.1 Acanthamoeba healyi | reverse complement strand
GTGTCCAGCCCCAAGGGCAGAGACACGGGCGAGCTTTCCATCACGCCCAGCAAGATCGTGCTCCTGTGCCCGTGCCTTCACATGCTGCCCAAGAACACGCTCACCGACCCCGAGGTGAGGTTCAGGCACAGGTGCGTTTTCGCTTCTCTCCTCCCTTCCCTTCGTCACCTATGTTTGCGTGCGATCCTGCTATGGCCTGGGTCTCTCTGTTAGTCAGCCTTATGCGCAATCCATGCGATGATTCTGACCCGTTGTTCACCTCCTGATGCTTGTATGCAGGTACCTCGATCTTATTGTCAACCACGAGGACGTGCGCCCCACGTTCTTCACCAGGACCAAGATCATCAAGTTCGTCCGCAGCTTCCTCGACGAGAGGGGTTTCCTCGAGGTCGAGACGCCCATGATGAACATGATTCCCGGTACGAACTCTCTGCATTGAACGTCTTGCTTTGTTTCACTCGTCGCGACGAAGAGTGATGAAGCTCACGCTCTCTGGTCTCTGTGTGTGATGGATTCATGAAGGTGGTGCTGCGGCCAAGCCCTTCGTCACCTACCACAACGATCTCAGCATGAACCTCTTCATGCGTATCGCGCCCGAGCTCTACCTCAAGCAGCTCGTCGTCGGTGGCATCGAGCGTGTCTACGAGATCGGTCGTCAGTTCAGGAATGAGGGCATCGATCTCACCCACAACCCCGAGTTCACCACCTGCGAGTTCTACTGGGCCTACGCTGACTTCCACGATCTGCTCGAGATCAGCGAGCAGATGATCTCCAGCATGGTAAAGGCCATCACCGGTTCGTTCTCTAATCCTGGCGACCAGTTGGACTGTACCGTGTCTCCTCCTGACACCACACGCTCATCAATTCCTCTCTCTCTCTCTCTCTCTCTCAGGTGATTACAAGGTGGTCTACCACCCCAAGGGCAAGGGCAAGGGTGATGCCGTCACGATCGACTTCACCCCTCCCTTCAGGAGAGTGTCCATGATCGATGGCCTCAAGGAGAAGGGCGTCGAGGCCCCCGCTGACTTCTACTCTGAGGGTTCGCGCGCACCTCTTCCCTTTGTCGCTAGCTAGTGGCTTACATTTAACTCGTCATCACGCGTCTTCTCTCTCTTCCCTCCTGCAGAGACCCGTGTGTACCTGCTCAAGAAGGTCCAGGAGTTCGGCATCGAGTGCTCGCCGCCCCACACCACCGCTCGTCTGCTCGACAAGCTCGTCGGCGAGTTCATCGAGCCCACTTGCATCAACCCCACTTTCATCACCGAGCACCCGCAGATCATGTCGCCCCTCGCCAAGTGGTACGTGTGCAAAGAAAGCCTCTCTTGTCTTCTCCGTCTCTCTAGTGTTCGAGTGCTGGCCGCGTTCTCACCGCTCATTATTCTCTCTCTCCCTCTTTGTGTGTGTGTGTGTGTGTGTGTGTAAAGGCATCGTTCCAAGCCCGGTCTTACCGAGCGATTCGAGCTGTTCGTCAACACCAAGGAGATCTGTAACGCCTACACCGAGTTGAACGATCCCGCCAGGCAGAAGGCTTGCTTCGAGGCTCAGGCCAAGGACAAGGAGATGGTACGCAGCGCCAAGACATCTAATTGTCATCGTTCTTCGAACTCAATCATGACATGTGACTTACCATCACCACGATCACTGCTGTCTTTGTGTAACAGGGTGACGATGAGGCTCAGCTCGTCGACGATGTGTTCTGCTCTTCGCTCGAGTATGGTCTTCCTCCCACCGCCGGTTGGGGTATGGGCATCGACCGCATGACCATGTTCCTCTCCGACAACATCAACATCAAGGCACGCACACGCTCTTCCTCTCCCTTTCTTCGGATGGACGACATCAGGAGACGATATGGTTTTGCTGACGTATGCTCTTCTTGTGATTGTGTTCTTCACACAACAGGAGGTGCTTCTGTTCCCCGCCATGAAGGATCCCTCGCAGGTCAAGAAGGAGACCGAGCAGCAGAAGCAGGAGTAGCGATCATCCCCCTCCTCCTCTTCCCCTACCAACACATATAAAACCCCCACACACAGGCCCTCCTTCAGCTCTCCTCCTCTCCCCATCTTCCTCACCGCGCGGCACTCTATGCTGCGCGTGGGGAGCTCATCAGGCGATTCGCGGTAGTCGCGAACATGTGCGTGCGCCACCAACCAAACGTCCCGAGCGCGTGCGTTGTGGAGCAAGGCGTGCCTCGCAAGGGCGTTACGTGAACGGCCGTCGGTGTTTTGCGTTGCCAGTGGCCCGCAACGGCTTGGTTGTCGTTGCGAGAGAGAAGAGAGAGGAGAGCGAAGGCCAGCCACTACTGTTCACACCGATTGGTACGGGGAGGGGCCGGACCCGACAAGTTGTCGTTGCAGGGAAGGGAAGGGGGTTCTGGCTTGGCCGACCAAGGTCGTTTTCGATCCCTCATCTCACCAACTCGAGATCTCTTCATTCCAATCAACAGATCTGCGTGCTACCCCCACTATGCTGTTGCGCAAGGCCTCTGTACTGGTGCGTGCCAAGGCGGCCGCCGAGACCACCCAAATCAAGAAGAAGAACAAGTCGCAAGATGTCGCCCGCACCCACGCCCAGCTCTGGATTTCTGGTACACTTTAATTTTATTAATTTTTATTTATTTCCACGATTTGGCCAATACGGCCATTTATTCCATAATTTTAAAATATAATATAGTATAATATAAAATAATAAATAAATTGCCTGCGCGGTTGTCGTGTGACGATCGTTGACCACGTCTCGCCTCGCGTGCGCGCAGTGTGCGAGGCCAGAGACCTGCCTCGCATGGACGTCGGAGGTACGCCCACAGCGCAGACCTGGTTGGCTTGGTGTGTGCTGTGGTGTGGTGTGGCGTGTCGGTGCGCATGCGCGCGGAGGGGAACGTGGCGGCGTGTTGTTGATGTGTTGTGCGTTGCCTGTGCAGGCAAGTCCGATGGCTATGTGATCGTGCAGGCGGGACACCACCACTACAGGACGCGTACCATCTGGAGGAACCTCAACCCCATGTGGGGCGATGACCTCAAATTGTACACATACACCCGACGCTCTCCCTCTCTCCCTCCCTGTCGCCGTCTCTGCGATCTCTCTTGCCTGCTGACGCAACGGCGTGCGGGCGGCGTGCAGCGACGTGACGGACGACGACCTGAAGGAGATCGTGTTCACGGTCTGGGACCGAAACAACCATCTGCAGGACGATATCATCGGTTGCGTGCGCGTCCCACTTGACGACATCAAAGACCAACTGGTAATCCATCCTCAACGTGCACGCACGCACGCACGCGCGCAGTGTGTGTGTGGTTGAGTTTGTCTGACACAAGGTCCATCTCTCGGCGTGCGTCCCCTGTGTGCCCTTGTCTGCGGCGGTCCCCACCAGGTGCACGAGAAGTTCCACCCCATCCAGCCCATGTCGGAGAGGGAGTTCGTAACGGGCGACATCAAGCTGCGTCTCACATACTCCCCGCCCAGGGGTGACTCTGAGGGCTCGCTCACCGTCTTAGGTTCCGTCCACCACCACCTAGGCCTTCTGCACACGTGTGCGAGTGTAGGACTTCATTCTGACGAGAATCCTCTTGCATTGCGTGCGTCTGTGCGTCTGTGCAGTCAAGAAGGCCAGAAACCTGGCGGTCAAGGACGCCAACGGGTAACTCGCCGAGTTCATTCCGGCTGCTGCGCCTGTGCGCAGTGAGTGACAGCTGCATCACGTTGGCTGATCCGTTGTTTGTTTACACAAACCCGCCAACTCAGGTACAGCGATCCCTACGTGAAGCTGCAGTTGGGCGGACACAAGAAGAAGACCAAGGTCGTGAAGAAGAATCTCAGTCCCTCGTGGGACGAGGAGTTTACCTTGTATCGTACCCCATCAACGCACGCCACCCGCTACCGCAATGCTGACCGCCGCACACGCACACGCACACGCACACACACGCAGCAAGGTGAAGGAGGGTGACACCACTCTGCGAGTGGCAGTCTGGGTATGCCCCCGCTCTTTCCTCAGTCTGACGAAGAGCAAGAGAGTTGTATCTGATGGGACGCGCGGTGCACGCAGGATTGGGACATGATCAGCAGCTCCGACTTCATGGGCGAGGTCAACATCTCACTGCAGGATCTGCCCGCCGGCCAGCCCTTGGCCAAGTGGTTCCTCCTCGGCACTGATGGTACGAGCCGTGTCTCTCCTGCGAGCGTGCTATTGGGTGCTGTTGGACGTCGCTCTGACCTTGAGTCCAACACAGCCAACGAGGAGAAGGAAGACGGAGAGGACAAGAAGTCCAAGAAGAAGCTGGGCGACATGCGCGTCAAGATCAAATACACCGTACGCACGTTCCTCACGCACGCACACGCATGCCAGCGTTCTTATCTCGATCGCCACACAGGAGCAAAAGCTGCTGCCGCTGTCGGCCTATTCCGATCTCCTGCAGGTAAATCCGCTCTGCTGCGGTCACTGGTCAGACTGTGGCCTGGCGCCAGCATTTACGCAACGCTCATCACTCACCACATACGTTTTTAGCTGTTGATGGAGGAAGAGGAGGTGCTGGGCTGGCTCTACGATCACACCAAGGAGCCGGGCATCCTCGCCTCCACCCTGGTGGCCGTCTTCCAGTCGCAGGGCAAAGCCACTCAGCTCCTGCACTACCTCACCAAGAAGGAAATCAGCAGCACCAGTACGCATGTGTGTTGCGCGTCGTATAAATGTGTCACACTCACGCCGTTCGCATCTATAGAGAGTGCGGGCGTGATCTTCCGCGGCAACACGCTGGCAACCAAGTGTGTGGACGCCTTCATGAAGCTCACCGGATCGTCCTACCTGCATCGCGTCCTCAAGGATCACATCGCGGCCATCAGCGAAGACAAGCACTCATGCGAAGTCGACCCATCCAAGGCGGAGAAGGGCGACAACGTGGCCCACAACATGGCGCATCTGCGCGAGACCGCGGAGAAGATCACCGAGGACATCTTCGCTTCAGCCGACCTCATCCCTGCGTATAGCACGCTCCGTGTCCCCTTTTGGTTGGCATGTGAGCTCACACCGGAACACACGCTACAGGCAATTCCGGGAGGTCTTCCACGCGATCCAGACGACTATTCTCGAGCAGTGGCCTGAGGACGATACGTCGCGCTACACCGCCGTGTCCGGCTTCCTCTTCCTTCGTACGTTCGCTCGTCCGACGCCTTCCACTTCCCTCGTTCATGGGCCTCGTTTAATGCGTGTATGTGTGCGTAGGATTTTTCAATCCGGCCATCCTCGGACCTAAACTGTTTGGGCTGCTCGACAGTACGCACATAGTTTCACGCCCACCCCGTCTTGGCGTTTGACTCAACCGCGATTGCTTCTTTGTGTGCTATCATCAGCGTTCCCTTCGTTCGTGGCGAGTCGCACGTTCACGCTCATCTCCAAGATCCTCCAGAATCTGGCAAACCTGGGTCAGCGCTCTGTCGTCACAACGCACGTCGCCGCGCTTGCGCGCGCACGGCGCAGGTCAACTGACGATCTTGTGTGCAAACGGCGGTACAGTCGAGTTTGGTCAGAAGGAGCCCTTCCTGGCTGACATGAACCAGTACATCCTGGCCAAGAAGGACGACATGAAGCGCTTCCTGGACACGGTCTCGGTACGTGGCGCCCGGGCCTGCTCGTGCTGTAGTACGCACATTCGCTAATCCTGCTGCTCTCTCTCGCCCAGACTCTGGCGCCGGCCGACAAGCCGGGCCTGGTCGACGAAACCGACATCGACCTGCAGGTGGAGATGGCCACGATGTACCACTTCCTGGTCAACATGCGGCCCGCCATCGCTGAGCACCACACCGACGTACGCGCGCGCACACACGCACACGCTTGGCACATGTGCTCGCGTGCATCGATGCCTTGGATGCTCACGCAATCGTGGTGTGGTGTGACAGTCTTCCACGTTCGGCAAGTTGAACCACGTCCTCGACTCCATCGGTCGAACTCAGTTCTCTCCTCGTTCGGTACGTCTCTCGTCCTCTCTCTCCCCCTCTCATATGTGCTTGCTGTGGGCTCACACGCAACTACATCTCTTCCTCCGCGCCAAAGGCTGTCTCGCCTCGCAACGCGGCCACCTCGCCGCGCAGTTTCCTCCCCGCGACTGCCGCCACTACCGGACAGCGAGAACCGTTCCTCGGTGCGTACAACGTTGGGCGGGCTCTGCCTCTGTTGATGCCATCCATCTCCTGCTGACGCCCCGAACGCCTATGTGCGTGTGCGCGTGTGCTGCGGTAATCAGGCACGCGGCGAGGCTGAAACGGCCAGACGTGCCCGTTGTGTGCACTCAACCTGTCGTCCTCCCTCCCTTGCTTTCTTCCAAGTGATCTCCATCACTAAACTCCCTCACACGGTGACCGTTTATTCGTTTGCTCGGCTTGATGGCACACACTAGTTCCACTTGGACTGGGTTCGGTGGTTGGTGTCGCTACGGTAGAAGTCGCTGATCTCGTTGGCGTCCTGCGCGAGCATGCAGCACTGGCAGCAGATGGCCGAGCAGCAGTCGCAGCAGCAGCGGTCGCGGAGGCTCATCTCCTCGCGCACCCGCCGGCGCGCGTTGTACAGGAGGCACGGCACGGCGCAGGGCACGTTGAAGGCGCACGCGAACACGAAGCACCACCACCCGCAGCTCTCGGGCTCGTCGCGGCTCAGGTCGTGACAGTTGCGCCCGAACTGGACGCACGGGCAGCACCACGAGCACAGCATGACGTTGCAGTCCTGGCAGCACGAGCACAGGCCGTTCTCAAAGTCTGCCGAGTTGGCTGCCTTCTTCTCCAGGAACTTGGAGTCGCCCCTCTCGTCGTTCCCCATGACGATGACGGTGATGATGATACTGATCCCGCCTTCGCTGACCGTGTGCGCTGTCCTCTCTCCCTTCAGCTTGCACTCTTAGGCGGACCTCAGGCTGACGACCTTATCGAGCAGGGACTACCAAACTGAAGCTGATGGCGATCCATGTAAGGCAACGGGCAAGATGATGAGGCGGTGGCGTCATGGTAACGCATGCATCAGTGTTGTTTGAGTGAGAGAGAGAGAGAGCAAGTGACGGTGCGGGGAGGGCAGAGCAAGACGGAGGTCTCAGAAGAAGCGACGGCGCCGGCTATTGCCAGGACGGAAGCTGGGGCCGCGGCATCGTCTCCTCCCGCCTCCTCCTGCAATCGCCAGCCAACGCGAGATTGTGAGACGAATGACAAGCACAAGAGCGGTGTGCGTGTGCGGTGAGCTTCACGCACCGAAGCCGAGAGAGGGAGCGTGGTGATGGTGGTGATGGTGATGGTGCCGGCTGAACAGTCCTCCCATTGTCTTGCTGTGAACTTGATCGGTAGTGTGTGGTTGCTTGAAGCGAGAGCGATATAGCCCGTAGTGCGCAGTGTGTAATGGATGTGCGTGTGTGTAAGTGTGCAGGTAAATGGTGAACAAGCCAAGAGCTGTAGTGCTTTAAAGGTTGCTGTGATCTGGCTTGACACCGGCGTTGAGGTCTTTCCCCACGTTTGCAAGGGGCTCTCCGCAAGAAGCCCCACAGAGCTTCAGGACGTTCCATCTCTCTGATCCACATGGCAGCACCCGTTGTCCATCCAGCTCCCTGTGGCACGTGCCCCCAGTGGTTGAGATGCAGGGAGCTCTATTTGATTCCTTGAAGCTCATGCACATGATGGCCAATCAGACACATACTATGGTCTAGGTCACCACATGCCACATCAGCCAAGGCCACAATCTCCCAATACATATATTTTTCATTCATGATATGTTTATAGTCCTCTCTAATGGTCAGACATAAGCCAAGATGGGTAAAAAGCCATGAATGAAAATATAAAATTGTTATTTTAACAACAAGCCACCAATTAAAAAACCGCGGGTGATCTTATCTTATTTTTAACGCAACCGGACATGTTTGACGTTATAACACCGTACATGTTCCGTGTTGCTGAAGAAAGCCGTTGGCCTGACGACTGAAGTGAAGGCCAGCTTTCGTCTCCTTTCCTATCCTTTCGTTCTTCATTCTCGTTCTTCCCTATAAAAATCAGTTAGTGCAAACACTCTTCTTCTACTTCATCAGCATCCAACTAGACAACACACACGAACAGACACAGAGTAACACAAGCAATGGCCTATCCTCAACCTCCTCCCGGCTCTGCCCCCTACGGCTACACCCAACCAGGCTATCCTGGCTACCCTCCTGCCGGCTATCCGCCTCAACAGTACCCGCAGGGCGTTGGCGGCCAGCCCGCTCCTGGAGGCTATCCTCCTCAACAGTACCCCGGCTACTATCCTCCTCAGCAGCAGTATCAGCAGCACCCACCAATGCAGCAGCAGCAGTACCAGCAGGCCTACCCGTCCTACGACCAAGGCGGTGGCTACGGCGCACCAGCTTACGGCGCCGCCGCTCCCTATGGCGCTCCGCCTCCCGCCGCTGCGGGATGGGGTCAAGCGCCGCCTCAGGCTGTTGGGCCGTACGGCGCGGCTCCTCCAGCTCAGCAGGTGCAGCAGCAGGGCTGGCCGGTGCAGGGAGGCGTCGGCGCAGGCGGAAGCGTCGCCGGTGGGGCACCGGCTCCGGCTATGGCTCCGGCGGGACAGGCTGCGTACACGAGGACCCAGATCGAGTCGCTGATGGAGAGGAAGGGCTCGCCGTTCCAGCGCAACACGGCCGGGTTCTCGAATCAGGTGCGCAGCGTGTGGGCCGGCGACGCGCACTCGCTCGAGCCGGCCACGGTGGTGGCGCTGGCGGACAACGGCGAGTTCCACGTCTACGACCGCGAGACGTGGGATCACCTGTTCACCTGGGCCAAGCACAAGCATCAGGTGAACTGGTCCGGCAACAGCTTCTGGAACGGGACGGCCGTGGTCGTGGGCGGCCGCAATCTGTCGTTCTGTCGCATCACCGGAGACGACAAGTCGGTGAAGACGCTGAACGTAAGCGCGCCGGGCCTGTGCGACGGCCTGTCGGTGGTCGGGCTCATGCACCACGCCCAGCAGGCGGTGGTGGCGACGAACGAGAAGCTCGGGCTGATCGACCTCGAGACCGGCCGCGCCATCCGCAACATCAAGTCCGACACCGGCTCGGTGTACAGCCTCCAGGCCGTGCCCAACTGCCCTGGCCTCGCCGTCGCGATGCTGTCGTCGGGCGCCATCAAGGTGTGGGATCTCAACACGTCGAGCGACTCGGCGATCAAGCAGTTCACTGGCTTGGGCCCGCACCCGCGTGGCCTGCACTTCAACCCGACCAACCCGAACCAGTTCATCGCCGGCTCGTACGACAAGGTGCGACCTTGAACGCACACGCACACACGTTGTTGGCGAAGATGTGAACCGACTCACACTCACCTTCATGTGTGTGTGTGACCCGTGCAGCCCGTGCGCCTGTTTGACTTTGCCAGCGGGAGAGCGACGCACTCGCGTACGGAGAACGACGGCGAGGACACGACTGACTACACGATCGTGGGCAACGCCGTGCTGCGCTGCGTCAAGCTCATCAGCGAGGGCAGCAGCAAGGCCAGTCTGAGCCTCGTGGAGAACTTGGACGAGGAGCTCAACTCGTTCACCTGCTCTCGTTACGCCGAGCAGATGAACTGCGGCCTGCTCACCCCGACCTCGGCCATCATGTTCGGCCACCTCCAGAGCGTGGTCGAGTTCAACAGCAGCGCCAAGTGAGAGGACCCACATCATCATCATCTCTCTGTATCACTGAAGAAGAAGCTACCATAACATGGAGGCAACGCCCCATTGCTCATCCAGCTTCCTGTGGCGCACGCCCCAGCAATCGAGAAGATCGGAGCTAAAATTTACTCCTTGTGCGCGCAATGTCTGGCGCGCCTTACTGAGACAGCCAGTTGGACTTGGCGAGCCAGTCCTCAAAGGACTTCATGCCGGGGTACACCTTGGCCGTGATCTCCGCATGCCTGCGGGCAGTTGCAGAATAGAGGGTCGGTGAGTGTCGTCACATAGCAGCGAACCCCACTGAGCTCCAAGAGAGAGAGAAAGAGAGAGAGAGAAAGAGAGAGAGGGTACCTGGCCTCGTGGATGGGTGCGTAGTCGTTGTACCATCGCATGTTGTCGACTGTCTCTATCGAGAGGCCTTTGGACCACTCAGCAATGTCCTGAGGCTCATGTCGTGCCACTCGTCCCTTCACTGCGTTGTCTTGAATCAGCGGGCGACCTCAACTACAACTGCAAAGACGTAGATCGTACCTTTGGTGATGGCCTCGCACATCTGCGTCACGGTCAGGTTCTGCGCCACGATCGGCACCGACTCGCCATTGTACAGCTCGGGCTGTTCGTGAGTGACCGCTCCGACTGTCAGTACCAGCTCTCCACTGTGAGTCTGCCGTGATCGATCTCAGCGCGTACCTGGGCGAAGATTGCCGAGACGACGTTGCCAGTGTCCTCCACGTCGAACAGGGGAAGCGTGGTGGTCTTGTACAGCGGCTGGCGGAACACCACAGCCCCATCGGCCTCGATGGAAGGCTGGAAGAAGGTCGTCACGTTCTGGAAGTAGAATCCCACGTACACTGCAGGTAGTGGTCGTGATCAGCCGGCGCTCAACTCAACCTAAGTGCACGCCATACAACAGCCGGAGTTGGTACCGAACGAGACGACGGGGAAGGAGTGAGAGGCCCTGATGTAGCGCTCCACCTCGTACTTGCCGGCGTAATGGGAGAGGTTAAGTGCGCCTCCCGTGGCGCTATCAACGTCCTGCAGTCCGCTGCGTGTGGAGACGTGAGCGAGGATGGTAAGCAAAGTACTTGAGATTGCCTCGGACATAAACACGTACCTCCATATGTAGTGGTGAACGCCAGCCTTGGCTGCTGCGTCGGCCATGGCGCGGCCTTGCTGCTGCTCCAGGCGGGAGTCCTGGTTTAGCTCCGGGTCCCAGAAGTTGGTCATCGCGAACACGCCGTACGAGTCCTTTGTGGCGACGATCACCCAACGCCGACGTCCCAATCAGCCAGCATGAGATAGGCGTGTCTCTAGAAGAGTTGGATGGTTAAGGTGGAGAGACGGACCTTGAAGGCACCAGCAAGCTGCTCGGAGTTGTTGACGTGGCACTGAACCATCTCGACGCCCTTGGACGCCAGAGCTTTGGCTTGGTCGGACTCGATGTTGCGCGAGAGACCGCGCACGCGCCACTTGCCACTGCGCAGGAGCGCATCCACCACGCTACCGCCCTGGCGGCCCGTGGCTCTGCATGCCATGTAGCAGATCGAGTTAGTTCGGGGTTGAAAGCTTGCTTGGCGCGGCAGGGAGCGTCGTGCACTACCCGACTACGGTGATCAGGGGCTTTGCGGCTTCAGACATGCTCGTCGAGCGTATGTGTGCGAGTGTAAGTGTGAAATGACCGCCAAACGACCAGTTTGACTTTTTATACCCAGTAGGCCAATGGCCTCTCGCCGATAGCGGAATGGACGAATGAACAAGCGGTGGAGAAACTAAAATTGAAGAAAAAAACAGG
>CDFA01023872.1:0-12250 GCA_000826305.1 Acanthamoeba healyi | reverse complement strand
GAGAGAGAGAGAGGACATACGCGTAGACATCCTCCACGACAGTCTGGCCGAACCACTGAGTGTAAACCTGCACTTGGGTGATGTCGTCCTTCCCTGTGAATACGACATTGGGGCCGTGCTTCGCTCGCGCCTTCTCTGGCGTCGTTTCGTTACCTGCGCCGCGTCACAATACGAATGAACCTCGGTGAGTATCTTCTGCACATTGCTTACACCATGGCTAACACTCGTTAACATGTGGTGCTCGTACCGAGGATGGAAGAGTCAGGTTGCTCTGGCGAGAGCAGCTCGAGCAGAGGATCAGTGTTCTTCATGAGCCTAAGGTGAACGGATTGATTGTGGCGTCACTGGCTGCCGAGGCTGATAGGTAAAGATAGAGGTAGATAAAGTACCACTCGTCGACGGTGCGGGCAGTGAATAGGCCTCCGCCTTCTGCAATGACGTCCGCCATTACCTTATGCGAGAACTGGTTCCACATGTAAAGGAGATACACGTAGAACTGCACACACAAACCTGACAGTCAGTCAAAGCCATGTATGCACCGACGGAGAGGTACGGCATTACCGCGTCCGCTTGGCCCTAATCAACGCAGCACCCCATACATTAGACATGGAGTAAGCAATAGAACGTCGAAAGAGCATTAGTCGAGCAAGGCGTACCCGATTCACGCCCCAGGTCTCTTGGACATAGGTTTCGTTGTACGAGATCGGATTAACAGTAGCTGTAACATGACGAGGAGAGTTAGCATTGAAGGCTGCTGAGCGACACGTCGCGGTGCGACGTGAGCGAGCAAAGGGGTCGTTGCGGAAGCGTACTTTGGACAAACACTCCTAAGTTCTGCGCAGAGAAAATGCCCATGGGCCCGTGAAGCAACATTTTGCTCTGCACAAGTAGACCGCAAGCCGTCAGAGAGAAAGAGAGGACTGATGAACGAAGTGCAAGAGGGAGAGAAGGCGAGGTACGGCGCTAGCAGAGATTTGGGCAGCCTCGTTGTTAAGCCAGAAAACGGCGAGCTCGGAAGAGCTTGGGAACTGTGTGTCTGGATACAGCGTGGTCAGTGAGACGCCGCCAGTGACTTTCGCCGTTCCCCACTGCAAGTACGCTGCAAAGAGAGAGAGAGAAAGAAAGAGGTTAGGAAAGCAGATGACGAGGGCACCTAGCGCATAAAGCTGAAGGCGGTACCAAGGTCCTCCAGTTCGGCCACATCCCACTTCTGCAGGAGCGATGGAACAACAAGACCATCCATCGCGCGTTGGTACCAGGCAAGCAGAGCGCTCACCTGGCTTGCCGTCAGTTCAAATGTGGTTCGGATCTCCTCCGTCGCATTGACGTCACCTGCCGCGGCATGTTAGATCAGCTGTGAGGGCTCCAGCCAAGGGCGAGAAAGAGAGCGAAAACGTGGTGCTCACCGTTCAAGGCCCGGCGCCAAGCGGAGGTAGATTTTGTGTCGGTAGCCAACAGGGACAGCGAGATCGCAGGGTTGAAAAGCTCCTCCGCGCTGGCCAGCGAGATACCACTGAGGCAGACGCATCGGAGCGGCAATCAGTCAGGCGTGATGTTTGATGTGGAAGGAAGAGAAGAAGAAACGACACGACATACCTGGGCGCTGAGGCGTTGAGTGAAACCTGCATGTACGTCCACTCGGGCGATATGAGACGCGTCTGATTTGCCCAGTGGTCGAAGAACTGCAGCGTGTTCGACCCGTTGATGAGCTGCGCTTGCTCCTTTGCCAGCACCTGTGCCTCGGTCTTTTCATGCAGCACAGTCGATAGAGTCAGATGACGAAACAAGAGCATCGAAACAGAGAGAACGTACCTGGACAACCAGGTCTGGAATCCACACGTCCCACATGAACTTGAAGTACAGCTTGATCGCAGGCCCGGTCAGTGCGAACACCAGGAGGCCTTCGCCCCCGGCTTGCGAAAGCGCCGCAGGGTAAGCTGCGTGAACAAGAAGAACACGCATACAACAAGTCAGTGGTGTGACTAAACGCAGCGTTGGTGACGTTAGTAGCGCACCAGGATTGACGTTGATGATGATGTCCGAGTCCGAGCCGTTAGAGAGCTCGGGAAGGAAGACGTAGCGAGTCATCGTGTTGTATTTGGCCTTGTTGCCGCCTTCCATCCACTCGACGTCAATTAGGTCCTTCTTGTTCCTGCACGCAGCGTGAGTTGTGACGCACGATCAGCTGATCTTATCTTATCTCATCTCCATGACACCGTCGTCGACCGTTGTGGGTCTCTAGGCGCACGAGGAGACCGGCTGTACGCACCAGTACACGTAGGGTCCCACCTCCTGGACGATCGGCAGAGCGCCTCGACGCACGTCATCGAGGTTGGTGATGTTGTAAAAGTGAGCTGCGATGTAGAGTGTTGGCGCGTCGCTCTCGTACGTGTTCTGCCAGTGCCTGTAGTTTGTCGCTTTCTAATGGCGACACAGCAGACACACACACGCAGGCGCAACATGAAAAAAATCAAAAAAGGAAATTAATAAATATTTTTAAATAAATAAATAAAATTTGCCCAGCCGATTAACACGTGATTTGAATTTTGCGAGTAAACCAGCCTGGCTTTAGTGTCGATGGGAGAAACAAATGATGGATTGATCGAAAATTAAAAAATAAAATTGTGTGTGGCGCTGCGACATACCGAGGAGTCGATGATGACTTGATCGTAGATTCCGCTCTTCACAAAGTCTCTGATGCCCTCCTGGGCGAGCCAAGCCCCGCCAAAGATGACAGCGCCCAGCAGGATCGTGAGCGCTGTCACCACGAGGCAGCACCAGGTCTTCTTGCGCACGGCCATCCTTGCGTTCCTATCGATTGTGCGCACGGCCTCGAATTCTGTCCAGGTTTCGGAAAGGAATTTAAGGTATGACGTGAAATTTCAAATGAAAATAGCCGAACGCAGATGGAGAAGGATAAGGGGACGGAAAAAAAAGGCGCCAAGTAGTTTCAAACTCAAATTTTCACAGTTCGAAAAAGGTGAGGCCAGCATCACACAAGCACAACCAGCTGGCTGGCCAGGTTGCATACCATTGGGGCAAAAGGAGTGGTGTTAATGCACAAGTGATGGTTTGCCTCTCAAGGAGAGACTGCTTAGCCAGTGACACATAATTGTAGAGAAGAATGTTGTCAGTGGGTAGATTTACAAGTGGGTACATGGGCCCATCACCAGTTGGAGAGAAAGAAGAAGATGTATTTGGAGTGACTGAGGATGGTATTGCTTGGGCGAAACGAATTGCGTCAAAACTTGGTTTGGACATGGCACGATTTGGCCTGGCGGCGAATTGGACCCTGCGACCAATTTTCGGCTTGTTCTCCTCTTTCTTTCCAGAAACGCAAGCTCCGGAACTGCAGGGACCTTTCTCTGCGTTCTTGCGCTGGCCCGTGATGGGTCCTCGGAAAATGATTATTTAATGATTTATTTACTGCGCCGCACCATCAGCCGACGGTTCGCGCAGCCACAGAGGAAGGGCAATGTGAGGGGGTGATGATGTCTGCTCCTGTGCAGGCACAGGACAGAACGAGGGGACGGGCGCAGTCAACACAGTAGGGTCAGGGTTGGTAGGAGGGGGGATGGCAGGTGTGGAGGCGGGGCTGCTGGCTGGAGCGGCGGTGCCGGCAGGAGTGGGGCGAGGCCCGGGAGCAGGGATTGATGAGGCAGGAGGGGCGCGCGAGCCCGCGGAGATGGTGAGGCCCAGATCGGCAAGAACATCGTCATGGTGTACGTCCAACTGCCCTGCTGCACGAGTGGTGTCACGCCAGAACGAGTTGCTTGGAGACAGGGGCGGAGAGTGCTGGGGCAGGTCACACAAGTCATCCTCAGTGAAGATGGAGTTCACGCCTGTGTGTGTGTGTGTGTGTGTGCGGTGTGTGCAGTTGAGTCAGGCTGTGTTAATGGGGGTGGGTATGTTGCCAACAGAGGAAAGAAAGGAACGTACGGCAGCGTCTTGGTGTGGCGGGCGCGGGCGTGGGCGCGGGCGCGGGCGTGGGAGAGAGGGCGGCAATAAGATTGGCCAGCGCTTCGGGGGGCAACTGTCCACGGCGTACCATCTCCCTTGAGGATGAGATGAGATTAGCCCGCACCTCCTTGCTGTTGGCTTCTGATTGAAGCTTCGCGTGATGTGCTTTTAGCTCCCTGACCAGCAAAGATTAGCAAATGATCTAAAAATTAACTGTTAATGTTGCGAAATGCGTACTTTTTGCGGGCGCTCAGCTCGCTCAGTTCGTCGATTACCTCCCCAAGGCGGAGCGTGGCAATTGGCCGGCTCGAATTCGGGCGGGGAGTTGGAACGGTTGAAGGAGGGAGGTTCGGCAGGAGTTGTTGGTGCAGCCTTTCCTGGATGGTGGGCAGCATGGAAGAAATGTGCTGCACAGGCATCAAAAATACGACAAGAAAGACAAGCAAATCGAAATTGAAATCAAATGCGTACCTGAATCATGGGGTTGGTGTCGGTTGCTGTGAGGTCAAGGATCTCAACAGATGGGGGTGTCTTACGTTTCTTGGCAGCGCGCCCATTGCCCACAGCCCCATTGAGGGCCTCCATCATGGCCTCAGGGCCAATCTGCTCGCTGAGGCTGTGCAGATGCCCATTGTTCAGATGGTGTGCAGCACGGTCAGCCTCCTTGTTTTCTGCCTCCCACTTGCCAAGCTCCTCTGCTGCCCCTCGCTGCTCTAGCTCCTCTTGGCGGGCTTGCTGCTTCAGCTGAAGGACCTCCTTGCTGTGCGCGGCCACTGTGACGGGGTGAGTCTGGTCCAGTCCCGTTTTTTCCAGAAAAAAAATCGAAATTAAAAAAACGGGGAACGCACACTTCTGGGCCCGGTGGGAGAGGCAGTGCCGGAACGAAAGGCACTCCTTGAGCACACAACGGTGCTGCTTGACTTCCTTGCCAGCCTCTTCAGGGGAATCCAGCGGGACCAAAGACTCGATCTTGGGGATGTGACAAGTTGGGCAGACAGGTGGAGTTTTGATGCGCCCATCTTTCTTCCTCTTGAAGTGAAGAGTCCTCTCAGGCACAAGCAGCCTTTTTTGGTCACTTGAGCTGTTGTGCTGCAGCTCAAACCAACTTCGAGGGAACTTACAAGCAGCACTAGCTACAATGTAAAATGCCTCTGTAGAGGTGATGCTGGCTTGGGCGACAAGGTCCGTCATCATGGTGGTGAGGGTGAAGACAATGCAGCAACCAACAACACAGCAAATTTTTTTTTTCATTTTTTGTCAACTGACAACCAAAATAAAATAATAATATTATTTTGACCATAAAATCTAAGCTACCAGCATGCCTCATCTAAGGATTTTGTCTGTTCGTCAGCACCAGCTACAGCGTGAGAGGCTTCGTCGAAGGTGTGTATTACTTTCCATCATTAAAAAAGCAAAATCTAATCCTCTTAAATTAATGCAGGAACTATTGGCAGCTGTTTCGAAAATGTCTTGGTGTGTTTGCAGTCCAGCATGGTGATGCT
Organism: Acanthamoeba healyi; assembly: GCA_000826305.1. Classification (NCBI taxonomy): domain Eukaryota; phylum Discosea; order Longamoebia; family Acanthamoebidae; genus Acanthamoeba; species Acanthamoeba healyi. The sequence continues at coordinate 6,788 of CDFA01023872.1, read as the reverse complement.
GCTGCTGCACAGGCTTTCCGAGTGAGCCATGATTCTGCGCGCTACTGGCGTCGCAAGATTAAAGATCAATCTTTCCATCCACGCCCATGGGGTGGGGCGGAGTATGTGTACATTCCCACACCACATTTTTGGCAGATTTCAATATTTTTTGCTCATTATTAAATACAGGGGCCTGAAGTATGGTGATGAGGGCAATGCCCTCATTCAAGCAGCCTTGTACCAGCGAGTACAACAACAGCCACGCTCTACAGTCGCTGGCTATGTTGCTGATTTCCATGCCTTCGGGGTCCCCCTCCGGCCGAATTTCATCAAGCGAATCTTTTCCAGCTGGGGCTGGACGTGGAAGAAGCCAGCCATCCAACAACTCCTCAAGTACACACCCCACAACATTCGCTACTACGCTGAATGGGTGACTTTGATTGCGCACATCCCATTTTCACGTCTCAAGTTCTGTGACGAAGCACACTTCGTCCCACGAACCCTTCAGCGACAGCGGGCGGTCGGGCCGCGTGGTGTTCGACGCTACCTGACCGACAGGGGCAGACTTGGTGACTCCTTCTCGCTCACAATGCTGCTCGATCCTGCCAACACTGCCAACCCCTTCTTCTTCGAGATTCGGGCCGAATCGAACTCAGAGGAAGATTTTCTCCAATTCGTCACCGCTGCGGTCCGTGCTGGCCGCCTCCAGCACGGCGACTTCTTCGTCGTCGATAATGCAAGCATTCACTTCGGCCAAGCAACACGTGCACGGCTCGAACTCCTCTTCGCACGCCACGGAATCACGTACCTTTTCTTGCCGACCTACTCCCCCAAGCTCAACCCCTGCGAGTTGGTCTTCGCCTTCATTAAGACGTTCATCCGCAACGAGCGCCAAGAGGAGGGCCAGGTCGTGCATCTCATCGTCCAATCTCTGATCGAACTCCCATTTGAATCTATCCTTAATTTTTACCGCCGCTGTGTGCTCATCCGCGAGCGTGTCCCATCTATTTGAAATACAGACGTTTCTGAAACACAACTGTTGCCGCGGCCCTTGTCCACAACAAAAAGGGAAACTGGCCGAAAGCTGCTGGCAACTAGCGCGTACGGAAAGTGGCCGAAAATTGGTCGCAGGGTCCAATTCGCCGCCAGGCCAAATCGTGCCATGTCCAAACCAAGTTTTGACGCAATTCGTTTCGCCCAAGCAATACATAAAAGGGATGTGTGTGAAGGGGTGTGAGGAGAAAATAAGGGAAATGAAAGATAACAAGACTGTTTCTAACAGGACTGGGCAGTTGAAATCTATGGGTGTGTGGACACATTGCACAAAAAAAATAATTTTCTCAGAGTTTTCAAATAATTACTAGCAGTTGCTAAACTGACAACATGTCAACAGCGACAAATGAGATCTCAGCCCTATCAGACAACTCCGCCTCGATCGAAACCAACAACCAATCGTGGTTTTATCTGAATCACCTCGGGCATTGAAGGAGGTTGAAATTGCCTAAAGGGCGTTCTTCTCGCGGCCTTGCGTATTGTACCCTCTATGATGCGCACCACACTCGTCTTCATCGCCCTAGTGTTTGGCGGCGTCGCCACTGCCAGAACTTTCACCAGCGCTCTGGTTGGAGATCCCGCGGCGGACGCATCAAACGGCTACGCCGTCAAGGTCAGCAATGACACCCTTCTGGAGTACGCGTTCGCGCTCAACGACAAGGTGAACGTGTCGAGCAACGCCACGCAGTACTACGCCATCTATCTCAACTCTACTGAGAGCAGCTACACCATGATGCGATTCCGCTACCCGTCCAACGACTCGAGCAAGGCGATGGGCGTGTACGCGCTGTACAATCAATCCAGTACGCCATCGGGCTCGCCGACAAGCCAAGGCAACGGCCTGTACCTCGAGGGCGCCCAGCTGGAAGTCCACGGCGCGGTCAACTTCACCGTGGACGGCCGCGTGTACAACACGCTCACCACCGCTCTGGGCGTGGGGGCCTTCAACGGCCTGGATCGAGCTAGATTGACCTTTTACAACGACGTGAACGTCAACGCGTACTCGAGGTATCCGCTCGACGGTGTGCGGTCGAGCCGGAGCGATATTTATTTCTACGGCCGGCTGAACGTATCCGCCACTGCGCGAGGCACGCTCCAGGCGGTGCGCACAGACAATCTCGGTCGGATGCACTTTCACGGTCCGGTCACGCTGTACAACTTCGCCGACTGGTCGGGCGACAACTCCAACATCGTGTACAACGACAACGTCAACAGCGTGATGACGTTCAACGACTCCCTCTTGGCCACGGGCAGAAGCTTGTCGTCGACGATTATCGCAATCCGATCTCAGGGACGCTTCACTGCTCAGGACGTGACGATCCAGATTGAAGGACCGCGCACGGCCATGGGAGTCGGCAACTGGCACTACCAGGGAGTGATGCGCTTCAACGGGCTCGTCAAGATGACCGTTCGTGGAGGAAGCGGCACGTTCGGAGACACGTACGGAATCAACAACGGCTGGGGCGGCAAGATCTACCAGTACGGCGACCTGTGGGCCAACGCCACCACCACCGGCTCTTCATCCACGTACGGCATCGCGAGCAAAGGCCTGTACCACGTGAACGAAACGAAGTTGACCCTGATCGTCAACAACCTGGGAAGCGGACCCTTGGCCTACGGCATGCTCTCGTCCGCCGATCTCGACCTCTACCATGTGGTCATCAACACCACGTCGTGGAACTCGGAGCGCTACAGCATCGGCGCGGAGGCGAGAGTGACCATCAACTGCATCGGCCGCCGCCGCGACTATCTCGTGCAATTGAACGGCGACGTCGAGTTGGCGAGGGACACCAACGCCACCCAGCTCTGTTTGAACCTGAACACATCAGACTCCTTCCTCGTCGGCCGCTTCCGCATATACGACGCCACCGAGGCGCCCCAGGCCAACGTCACGTTCGCCAGGGGCAGCGTCTGGTACTACAGCAACAACTTCAACTCGAACGGGTCGGAGGATTACTCGGAAGTGGTGGCCGGCGGCTCCCTCGTGTTCGATGAGGCGACCTTGAACCTCGCCTCGTACCCCACTCCCGCATCGAACACGACGCTCTTCCCAGTCAAGCATCTGACGTTCACTCCCCAAGGCCGACTCGCGACGAGCGTCGTCGCCAACCGCCTTACGGTGCAGCTGCGCTCGGACGTAAACGGAACGATGGGGCCGGCCAAGAGCGACTCAGTCGTGTTTGCCGCCTTCTCCTCCTCCTCCTTCAACGTGTCCATCCAGGGCAAGGTCACGCTGTCTCTGCTCTACGACGCCATCCTAAACGACACGGCGCTATTTCGATCACGGACGTCCATCACGCTCTACCCTCCACAACGGCTGCTCCTCTTCCGCGCGCCCGGCCTCAGGGCGGATCAGTGGGAGATGGCATCGTACCACCACAGCGCCGACGGACTGAGCGTGCGTCTGATTCCTTCGGCCATCTACGACGAGGATTCGAGCGCCGTTTTCCTGACGAGGTTGACCATCTCCCCGGAACAGGCGTCGTCGTCCTCCTCCTCCCTCTCCGATGGCGACGTTGCTGGGATCGTGATTGGCATACTCGCTGGAGCGGGGCTCATCCTGGTCGTACTCGCTGCTGGCGGATTCCTCATCTACCTGTTCGTCAAGAAGAGGAAGCACCAATCGATGCTGCCCAGCTGAAGCGCAATGCAGTTCCTCTCCCGGGTCGGCATGCCGTAGAGCTGGCGCAGAAGCTGGCAGATGCGCGTGGTGTATCGATACCAAGCTTAAATTACCTTGCGCTTGCTCAGGCTCAACGCGTCATTCGGTTCTTTAATAAAGTTATTTTGAGTTCCCCGGTCAGCCCGATAGTGGAGGACGCCGCCTTACAGTGGCCTGTCGTCATGGTCATGGTCATGCGGGAGGGCGGGCGGGAGGGCGGTAGAGGCGGAGGAGGAGCGAGAAGAGGATGATGGGCAATGACGAGAGGATCTCGGAGAGGCCTGCGGCCGCGGGCGGGATGACGAACCGAGCGCCGGGGTAGAGCACGCCGGCGGCCAGCGGGATGGCGACGGCGTTGTAGACGAACGCCCACACGAAGTTGAGCGTGATGACGGCGTGCGTGCGCCGCGCGAGGTGGATCATCAACAGGACGTCACGGAGGTCGCTGCGCATGAGCACGACGTCGCCAGCGGCGATCGCAATGTCAGCGCCGCCGCCCACTGCGACGCCTACGTCGGCCTGCGCCAGCGATGGGGCATCGTTGACGCCGTCGCCCACCATCGCCACCACGGGCTTCCTTGCTCTCTTCTTCTTCATGTCGTCGTCGTCGTCGTCGTTGTCGTCGAGCTTGGCTGGCTGGTTTTCGCTGTTGTAGCCACAGGAGCTGTTGATGGCGGCATTGAGCTGAAGGCGACGTATCTTGTCTACCTTGTCCTCGGGAGCAAGGCCGCCTATGGCGTTGGTTTCGTCGATGCCCAGCTTGCGCGCGACCGCGTGCACGGTGCGCTGCTGGTCGCCGCTCAGCACCCAGACCTCCACGCCCTTGCTCCGTAGGCGCTCCACCACTTGGTGAGCCTCGGGCCTGAGCGAGTCCTCGAGCGCCATTACGCACACGGCGCATCCGTCCACGGTGGCCCACACCACGGTCCGGCCCGCACTTTCGTGATTCGCGACGCGGGAGGTGGTCTCGTGCTCATCATCTAGCGCGATGTTGTTGTCCTGCATCCACGCGCGGTTGCCGACAAGCACTTGGTGGCTCCGCACGCGCGCAGAGAGGCCGCGCCCTGGCACGGCCGTAAAGTCGTCGGGTTCGATCAGCGCTGGGACCTCGCCCTCTCGGCTCTCGATGAATTGGACCACCGCCTTGGCTAGGACGTGTTCGCTTCCCCGCTCTGCGGATCCGATCAAAGCGAGCAGTTGATTGTGCTGCGCATCGTCGCTCTCATCGTGGGATGCGAGCCACCAGTGATCCACGACAGAGAGCTGGCCGAGAGTGAGCGTGCCGGTCTTGTCGAAGACCACGGTGTTGATGCGCCGGCAGGTCTCGAAGATGGCGCCACTCTTGATCACCACGCCGTGCTTGGCGCCGACCCCGCTGGCCACCATGACCGCTAGCGGCACGGCCAAGCCGATGGCGCACGGGCACGACACCACGAGAACCGCAAAGGCAAACTGCAGGGAGAACGGCACCCAATGGTCGCCGTCGGTGTCGACCACCTCGAGAGCGCTCAAGCAGAACCACATGGTAAGCACTGCCAGCGCGAGGAGCAAAATAACGGGCACGAAGTAGGACGCGATCACGTCGGCAATCCTTTGCAGTCGCGGCTTGCCAGCTTGCGCGTCCTCGACCAGCCGACTGATGGCTATTGGTACAAGAGAAGCGAGTTAGCATCATACATAAGGGCGCTCGAGTGTACAATATGTGGACGCACCGGCAAGTGTGCTTTCTGAGGCCGACTTGGTCGCTTGAACGTGGATTGTGCCGTGCTGATTGATGGTGCCACCCAAGACAATGCTTCCGACGCTCTTGGCCACCGGCATGGACTCGCCGGTGACCAGCGACTCGTCCAACGAGGTGGAGCCGAAAATCACCACGCCATCGACAGCGACTTTCGCGCCAGGCACCACCTGGCGCGCATAGAGTTACGTGTAGCATGAGTAATGACTGGGCCGTGTTGTGCAATGTTGACCTAGTAAGTACCTTGATGGTGTCACCGGGCTGGATGAACTCCACGTCCATTTCTCTCTCTTCTTGCACGCTTTGCTCTTCAACATCTGTCTTGTCGTTGCCGCCGCTCGACTCGGTAGTGTCTGCAATGAGGAGCCGCGCCGTGGTTGCCTGTTCGTTGCGCAGCGAACTGACCACGTTGCAGGCCTTGCCTCGAGCCAGGGCCTCGAGGTAGCGACCCAGCATGATCAGTGTCAACAGTATGGCCGATGTCTCGAAGAACGTGTCGCCTGGTCATCAAATCAACGAGTTAGAAGGCTGCGTAACTCGTTTGCTGAATGGCAACTAGCAATCGGCGGCTGTACCTTCGAAGCCGACGCCAGACATGGCCACGATGACGGCTACGACGGAGTAGACGTAAGCCGTCAGCGTGCTCAGGATGACGAGGGTGTCCATGTTGGCCTTGTGACCATACCGCAGCGCACGGTAGGAGGAACCATAGAGCGGCCACGCCATGACGAACTGGATCGGTGTGGCGAGCACCCAACACACAAACACGCCCACCGACAGACCTGAGCAACGACGTCGCCAACAGTGAGTGAGTGAGTGAGCGCAACAGAATAAGAACAGATGACACAGCGGCTTACCCTGCGTGAGCTCCTCGTCGAAGGCGTCGCTCACAGTGGGCAAATGCGGGAACAGGAATGCGATGAGGAGAACAGGCACGCTGAGGACGGCGCTCACCCAGAAGCGCCACTGCCACGACCTGACTTGTCTCTGCGCGTGCGTCTTGCCTGGTTCCTCACGCACGACTCTAACCGATAGCCCAGAGCTCTCTAACGCTTCAACGAGCTTCCGAATCTTGGCCTATAGCGATTGCCCATTAGTAAAGAGATTTAACTACAAAGACCTGAGCACGTACCTGAGCTGGGTAGTAGTCGACGATCAAGAGCTGCTTCTTACGCTTGTAGATTGCACTCACAATGCCTGGCGCGCTCTTCACGTCGGCCAGCGACCTCGATAAGTCGCTGTCGTCCGCTGCCGCACTGCCTGGCTCAGGCACAACGCGCAGGAGCAGGCGCGTGGCTGATGCGGGCGAAGCCAGCTCTGCGCCAAAGCCAAGAGCTCTGACGTCCTTCAATATGA
>CDFA01023852.1:0-13389 GCA_000826305.1 Acanthamoeba healyi | reverse complement strand
GTGCTTGTGCTTGTGTGCGTGGCGTACCTCGCCAGAGACGTTGCGCACATTAGGGTCAACGCCAGCGTCGAGCAGAATGGACAGCAGCTTGCTTGCTGCCTTGCTCTCCTCAACCTCGTCCTGCATGTTGGGGCGCTGTGTTAGGTTGTGCACGCTCGCACACGCTGAGTGCATGCCACACACATTCGCGCACACGCGTGGCAATGGCTTCGTCGTGTCGGACAAGCGGGTGCAGAGGCTTACCGAGTCGGTGGAGGAGAAGTCACGAGGGCCTTGCTCGGCAAGAACGTGCAGCGCGTGCATGCCGTCGGTGGGCGACCTACGATGCGGGTCGGCGCCGTGGGCCAGCAGGAGCTTGGCCATCGCCACATGCCGCGCTGCCACGGCCGTCATCAGACCTGTCCTGCTCACACCCAGGCCTTCATCAGCTCTCGCCCAGGCATTGGGCGGGGGAAGAGGACGTACCAGCCTACTCGGTCCGCGACGTTGGCGAGGTCTGGGGTTTGGCGGAGGAGTCGCGTCGCAGAAGGAAGGTCGCCCACGCGCACGCTCTCGAGGAAAGCCTCGCCCTGAGGGTTCTCGTGCTCCATGCTCTTCCTCTTCAGGTTCAGTTCGTCTGGGCAAGTTATTGCCGACATTCCACGATGATTGGGTGCTCATAAAATGTCCAGTAGTACAGCCACCAGGAGCTGCCTGATGACCAGCTGCTCTTTAGCCTGTGAGCATGTCATTGTATGCTGATCATGCAGGAATGAAAAGTTTATTGTGTTTTTCTTTGTTTATTATATCTTTATTAAAAAAAGAAATAATTAACAAAGTTGGACAAATAATCAACATAGATGGACAAGCTGCTCAATGGCCATGCTGGTAGCGGGAGAAGTGCGACGGGGTGCAACTGAGGTCGGTGAGGTGGTAAAATGGTGAAGGAATTTCTGCTGGTTATGGTGGGTTGTTTGAGCAGCGGCCCATTCAGGTTGAATTTCGCACAAATCGCGGTTAATGCATGTCACGATGGAAGGTCTCGTCTGTTCACTCTCCCGCCTTACCTCAAGTTTGGAAAGACCACTAACGAACCCACAACAACAACGGAACTAGACGGCCCCTCTTCCCCCTCGCCATTATCCAATTTTTTCCATCATTTCGTAAATTAATTTCATTTCATCTCTCGTTACATCTCTGCTGCCGTCTCGAGTCTCTTCTTGTCGCGAGACGAATACCCCATGTTCAACCACAAGGCCGACAAGCTGTATTGGCTCTCGCCGTCCGTGGACGATGCCCACCACGACCACGCCGAGGTCGAGACGCAAGCCGACCTGAAGGAGTTCCTGCACGACTACGCCCTGCGCAGCGGCTGGGCGCGCGGCGGCAAGGGCGCCGACGCCCGAGAGCCTGCACATGAGGAGGAGGCGAAAGTGGAGAAGAAGCTACGGTACAGCATCGATGGAATGGACGCTCGTCATCAGGTGCACAACGAGTGCATTGCGAGGCTCCTCGAGTCGCAGAGGGACAAAGACAAGCGCAAGTGGAACATGCGACGCGCGGTGTTTGGCCACTGTCTGGTCGACGTCAAGCGGTGCGCCGCCGGATCACGGAGAGTCGAAGGCGGACTCGAAGAGGACGGCTCCTTGCTCAAGCGCCTGCAAGATCAACTGAGTGACCTTGAGTACGTGATTGACACTTGCAATTGCTGCGTGAGCTCGCGCGTGCTCTCTCGCGCAGAGACTGTTTGCCTGAGATGTGGTGTTATGCGTCTCCATGCTAACGCGATTGCCATTCTCAGGGAGACGCCGTGCGAGAGCCTGGCCCGCTACCCCGCCCTGCAGCAGGGCGAGGAAAATGACAAAGGGTCGGTCCTCCTCGTCCGTGAACACCTGCACGCGGCAGTCGATCTCAAGATCCTCTTCAAGGCCCATGAACGGAAGGAGCTGCAGCTGCCGCTCTACCTGCGACTGCAGATCGTGTGGGAGTGCGCGCAGGCGCTACGCGCCCTGCACCGCGCCGGATTGGGCCACGGCGACCTGAAGCTATCCAGCATCAAGGTAACGATCCTCATCTCTCTCACATCGCCGTCTCTAGTTATAAGGCTCTGTGCTAACCATGGACACACACACTGGTGCAGCTCAAACTCTTGACGCAGCAATCGAAGCTGGACAACTACCTGCTCGATTACATCACCGGCAACGTTCCATCGACGTATTACTCCTCGCCCGAGGTCAATGGCACCGCCGCCAAGGGCAATGCGCTGGCGTTCGACCTAGTACCTCCGGCTGACATCTACGCCTTTGGCATCATTTGCTTCGAGTTGCTTCTCATGACTCGTATTAGCAAGCTCTACGATGGAACAAAGGAGACGTTTCGCCGAGAGCACCGCGACTCTGCGTACGAGCCTTCGTGGAAGCTGCTCAAGGTACGACACCGTCGCTCTGAAGCTGCTGAATCGATCAAACTGACAAGGCAATGTGTGTCATGGATGATCAGAGATCCGAGGAGATCGAACCAAAGAGCCAGAAACGATTCGAGGAGCTGATCAGTCGTTGCCTGAGCACCAAGCCCCAACGACGACCCAGCATCGACGAAGTGTGCGAGTTGCTCGACGAGGCCATTCTCTACACGATCGTGCCTGACAAGACGCAACGAGGAGTCTGGACGCTGGCGATCGAAATGGCACGCAGAGATGCGCGCAGAATAGCCAAAGGCAAGGTAGTGCAGCAGCAACCCAACGACCTGTACGACAGCACAGAGTTCGCGTCCGACGAGGTCTCCGAAGTCGACACCAAGGAGAGCCACATCTTTCGAGTCCAGTGGCATCACCTGGAGCGAGCGCTCTGCAAGATCTACATGGACAACAGGTATGTACAAAACCAGGAAGGTGCGGCGCTTGACACGCACTACGACAAGACCAAGCTCTGCCTGTATGTGATTCATCACCTCTTGGGTACGTGCGGACCTAAACTTTAAAGTCTTCGGTGCTGGCGCCGGAACCGCTCACTCACTCGCTTACATGGACGTACACCAGCCGAGTGGGACATGCGCGACATTCTCCTTCTCAAGCCCACGCAGATCGAACAGCTCCTTCGTCAGTGGAAGCTGGGTCGACTGTTCCCGTCCGAAGACGACCCGTTCGTAGACAGGTACGGGTTCCGTCCTTAATTAACTTTACGGCTGTGCCTAAGGCACAGATCACTTGGACTCACTACTCGTCATAGATTCCTTCGTAAGGACGTGCTCGTTAAGCGCAGGCTGATCGGATCGGTGCCGCTGTTCAACTGGATTCAGTTTAACAAGTGGTTCCCCTCATCGCCAAGCTCTGACCCCGGTGCGCTCGTGGCCAATATAAGCGCCTTTGTATTTCATGAGTACGTACACCTTCAGCGACTCTACGTCTTCGTCCTCTTCTTGTGCTCTCCCTCAAGGGAGCAGCTGCGTCGCCACTTGAACAACATTGGCGACGCTGTTGACTCACACGACTGCGTTTGCTCATGTCGTGCGCACACTCACAGATATTTTCAGCTCATCGAGTCGGCCGTCGAAGCCAAGTGCCTTCTATACAAGTCCGGCCTGCCTGCCGGTACCTTCTTTGTCCACTTCTCTCGCAGCTTCTCGCATCGGATCCTCTTCCATGGCGAGAGTCATCCCGAGGTAGGGCTCTGTTCCTGCCCTCACATGTGTGCTGCACCAATTGATTGGCCATACTCACACGCTTCATCAGCTGTCAGAGCCCTTTGCCGTGTCGTGGCTCGAGGAGGACAAGCTTAAGAAGGAGCTGGGCAACGAGACTCTGGTGAAGACCGCCTACTTCCACATGATGAATGGGAAGATCCTCTTCGAATCCAAGCCGTTCTCATCGCTCGAGGAGTGGCGCGACCACATGCGCAGCTCTGGCAGCGCTCCCCTGAGCCATCCCTATAAGGTACAAACGCGCTTTCCTGCAACTACGCTGTGTTGGTTAAAGTGGTAAACTGACACGTTCGCGATCTCGGCAATATGCAGCCTCCGAAGAGACTAGAGTTCATGAAGCTGGTGTGGCGGACCTATAAGAAGCGCATGCGTGCTAAGCGCGAAACGACCTGCTCGCGTGTTGGGGCCAGCTCCGGTGCCGCTGGAGCGGCCAACAAGGAGCTTGACGCCGTCCTAGAGTATATCCATCCTGATGTCAAGGAGATGGTGGAGGACATAGAGGATCTAATTGCTGAGGTGAACCCGGGAGCCGTGGAGAGCACCAACACCATCCCCTACAAGGAGGGCATCATCATGCGGAGGGAGAAGGGCAAGTGGCGCAAGATGTTCGCCAAGGCCATGGACGGCTTCCTCGTGCTCTACGAGAATGAGGCCGCTACCGAGCCGTTCGAGGTACGCAGAACTGACATTTGATCTTACTGCTATGCCGGCAGAGGAGTAAGATAAGGAGCAAGTCGCTGACGTGCTGTTCCGCACCTCATGCCCACCTACCACAGGTTATCACCCTTGAAGGAACGTCGGTTGAAGCCCAGGGGCCGGACAGCATTCGTTTATCGAGCCCGCTACAGGCGTTCATCGACTGGGAGTTCACCGTGCCCGACGATGTGACCACTGATGATGAGAACGAGGAGCACAGGCTCACGGAGCTGCAGAAGTGGGGCGCCGTCATGCAGTTCTGGGGCTGCCGAGGTACGGCCCTACCTCGCTGGCTGCTTCCCTATTACGAAAGGCTGACTTGTCTCTCTCTCCTCTGATGCTACCTAGGCTTCTTGCACACTTCCTACTCGCCAGTACGCGAGCAGATCAACTGCAAGTGGTATGTTGACGGACGCGATGCGATGGCAGCGATGTACCACGCCATCCTCGGCGCCAAGCACACCATATTCATCACCGATTGGCGTTTGACCGGTACGCCACCACTGGCTTGATCGGGCCATTGTGTCTCTCGTTTGTTGTTTTGTAACGCATGTGAACCTTTTTTTGTGCAATCAACACCCCAGGCGAGGTTTATATGATGCGCCAGGCACCGTTCGAGGACTGCCACCGTGTGGACCAACTCCTCAAGAAGAAGGCAGAGCAAGGGGTAGAGTCCATCTCCTGCCGTAGTGGTGACCGTTGATGCGCCTTGCTTACTCACTAGTGCTCCGCTTTCAGGTGAAGATTTACATCCTCTTGTGGCGAGACCCTGCTCTCTTCACCGACAACGGATCGCGCGAGGTGCAGAAGTTGCTCTGCCAGCTGCACGACAACATCAAGGTGGCCACAGCCTGCATCATTCTCTCCTGCCAGACTGTTTAAATGTGCTCATCAGCTCACATTCGTGCTCCCCCAACAGATCATACGTCATCCCTTCTTCAAGCACATTCCGAACAGCTCATGGACGCATCACCAAAAGAGCGTGGTGGTCGACTATGGCTCCAGGGACATCCTCGTACTTGCCCTCGTCCTGGAGCATTTCCTTTCTTACAGAGGGTCTTTCACATGCCACTCACACGCTTGTGCGCGTGCGTCGATTTGTAGGCTTTCGTGGGTGGCATCGATCTCACGTGGGGCAGATGGGACACCAGCGACCACAGCATCACCGACAACAACCGTTTGGCCCAGTTCTGGCCGGGCAAGGACTATTGGAACCAGGAGGAACCGACCTTCAAGGACCCTTATGTCGATATCTTGGATCGTGACCGTGACCCACGCATGGCCTGGCACGACATACACATGTCCGTTGGTACGTCGACAACGAACCTGCTCATTGCTCACTCTCACTCGCTCACTGACTCCGATCGTCATCGCAGATGGAGAAGCTGCCATCGATGTCGCGTTCAACTTCGTTCATCGGTGGAACCACCACTTGCTCCAAATCCCTGAGGCCCGGTACTGTTGTCTGCTCGGCGCGCTGCTTCGCTCAAGATGATCAATTCTGACCGCATCTCAACGTCGTTACAGGCAAGAAGCGCTGCCGGTGCTGGAGCCGTTGCGCAATCCCTTCAGACGAGAGGTGGAAGTGGATCCCAACGTGCAATACCGATTGGCCAATAAGAAGAGCATGCGTCCGCTCGCGGAGCAGCGCAAGGTCGAGCTCGACGCGGCGGCCAAGTTGATGGACAAGCAGCGACACAACGGCATCGCACGTAAGATTCAGAAGCGATGGCACGCACGGCGGGGACAGCGCGCACGGCGGCGAATGGCCCACGAGCGTCTGCGGTCACGTCGAAGGCGCCTGCAGAACCGCATCATACGCGCGGTTCTACGATTCCTAGCGGGCGTGCGGAAGGTGGGCGGACTTCCGCTCCGCCGCTTCCGGACCAAAGCCAAGATCGAGGAGCGCAAGGAGAAGGAGCGGATCAGACGGAACCGCATGGAAATGATGGACGCGATCATTCACGAGACGCACGAGGAAGACAAGTACAAGAAGGCGCTGCGTCGGAAGCGAGAGAAGAGAATTAGCGCCGAGAAGGAGCCGAACGAGGCCCTGAAGGAGCGCGAGCAGAGCATCGAGAAGGAGCGAATTGAGAAGGGCACGTCGCTGACATCGTCACAGGAGAGCAACGCTGACAAGCTAGAAGACGAGCTGGACAACTTCGAACGCGCAGAGCATCAGCATGCTCACGACAGCGCCCTAAAGGAGAAAGGCAAGGAGAAGGTCTCTGATGCCGATGAGGGAAACAGCAAAGCGGACCACGACGAGGAACACAGCACAGCGGTCGGTGGCAGCGGTGCCAGCCACGACCGTCAAGGCTTGAGCCACGCTGAGGAGAGGAAGCAGAAGAAACAAAAGAAGAAAGAGGACAAGATGCTCAAGAAGGAGCTCAAGGCCAAGGAGAAGCTCGACCGACATCGACATCACAGCGTGGAGCGAACACCAAGCCAAGTATCAATAACGAACACTGAATCGCGCGACGTCCGCAATAACGGTCGTACGGAGATCGATCGCACCGCGACCGCGGATACCGCGAGCGTGGCAAGCGAGGATAAGCGAAGACGGCTGCAGCGCATGCTGAGCCGACAGCAGACCAAGATGAAGCTGTGGGAGGAGAAGGAAAAGGACAAGTGGGCTCTCCTACGTAAGAGGTTGGGCGCAAAACAGGCGAGCCAAAGCGACAAGTACTGCTCTCTCCCAGTCTGTATGTGAGTGGTGGTGCATTTTGCTGATCACAACCATCATCAGGGCGCAGGATCTGTGGTCCAACGCTTTGGCAAAGGCACTCCCCACCCGCATTCACAATGCGTTGCACGAGACTCCGCCGCTGCCGTACCCGCAGGTATGCGTGCGGCACTCGCGCAAGGCCCTTGGGAGCCGAAGTGAGCACTCAAAAATGGCGTGGTCATTAATATAATCTATGTTGTGGACGCATGTGTGGTGGTTCAGACATGTGCAGAGGCAGTCAAATGTCGCTGTCAGCTCATCAGGTCCATCGGCAAATGGAGCGGTACGCATTTCTTCTCGTGTTCGCTTTTCTGGTGTACGACAATCGCCTCACACACACACTCTCTTCTTCTTCTCCTTTTACCATCGCCAGGCGGCAACCGACTTGAGCAATCCATCCAGGAGGCCTATGTGAGTATGATCCAGAGAGCGAAGCACTTTATCTACATCGAGAACCAGTACTTCATCTCCACCGTCGATAATCACGTACGCCTGGTCCTACGTTTTATGGTCTCTTCGTTGAGCTGGTGTCTAAGCGCGTCTCTCATTCGGCAAACAGGGTCCGTGCAACCAAATCGCTGCGGCGCTGGTGGCGCGCTTGGCCCGAGCGATACGCAACAAGGAGCGATTCATGGTGACGCTCATCATTCCAATCACACCCTCGATGGCCTCCGCAGAGGACTTGAAGACGCGCATCATCACCAAACTGTAAGTCTTACCAGCTGCCCTCCCTTCGCTTTCTCCTTCTCACGTGTGTCTTCGCCCTGCCCTCAACAGGCAATACAAGACCATCCGCGAGGGCAAACGGTCCATCTTCGCGACTCTTCACAAGCAACTTGGAGGTAATGCACATTTGTGCCCTGCGCGTGTGTTGTGTTGATCGTGTTGCTTGGCGCACGCTGACCTAACGCGTGCCTGCGTCGCTGTCCGCTGTCACGCAGTGAGCGAGGAGGAAATCCGCAAGTACTTCCGCGTCAATGCGCTGCGCAAATACGGGTACATTCTCGGAAGCCCCGTTACGAACCAGGTCTACGTGCACGCCAAGGTCCGCTCTCCGGATCCCCTCCCTTACTTCCTACCAGCGTTCGCACTAGCGGTGTGGTCTGATTCGCGTGCTGCCTATGTGTAGCTCATGATTATCGATGACTGCGAAGCTATCATCGGATCAGCCAACATCAACGACCGGAGGTACAGCCGCCACCGCCTTCCACATCGTGCTTTGCTTTGTGCACTCGGTGATGATCATTGGCGCAAGACTGATATTCATTTGCACACGACACAGCATGGAGGGAGACAAGGACAGCGAACTCGCAGTGTGGGTGCAGGACACGGACACGGTCAATGGCACGATGGCTGGTCAGGAGTTCCGCGTGGGCAAGTTCGTGCATTCGCTTCGCATGAACCTGTGGCGCGAGCATCTCGGGCTGCAGGAGGACATCAAGGAGATCGAGCTCAAGGACGAGCGACATCGCGCCGTCGGCTCCAAGCACCAGCACGGGCCCGAAGAGCGATCCAACCAGGAGAAGCGCGCATTTGACAAACTCAAGCAGTGGACCAGCATGAGGTTCACCTCGGCAGCGAAGATGGAGAAGGCCAAAAAGCAGCATAAGGTGAAGTTTAACGACAGTCGCAGCAGCAGCGGTAGTGACAGTCCGCATGACAGCGGCAGTGAGCGGGAGGGCGGCAACGAGCGGACCGGAAGGCGAGCGAGCGAGAGCGAGAGCGATGACGACACCAGCAGCGTGACCGCCACGGCCAAGGAGAAGAAGGAGCGGCCCAGCGTCGACGACCTCAACCAGCAAAACCAGGACGAGGGCTTGGCGCACCTGTCGCGCAAGGAGCGAGACGAGCTGATAAGGGCCAAGAAGCACGCGGAGAAGGCCAAGGAGAAGATGCGCAAGGAAGCCAAGGCCGCACGCGAGAAGGAGCAAAAGCTGATCAAGAAGGACAAGAAGGAGCGCGAGAAGCAGGAGAGGAAGCTCATGAAGCGCAAGGGCAAGCATTCGGAGGACGAGAACGACGAGGAGCAGCAGCGCAAGGCGGAGAGGAACACTGCGGAGCTGGTCGAGATCATCTGCGATCCGCTCTCGGACGAGGCCGTGCAGCTGTGGGACCATGTGGCCGAGGCCAACACGCGCATCTATGAGGAGATCTTCCCCTTCATCCCCCAGAACTCCATCGCCACGCTGACCGACTTCTTCGCGCGCAAGAAGGCGTTCGAGGAGGACAAGAAGGCGTGGAACCAGCAGAAGATCGACGCCATCAGAGAGCGACTTGAGCAGGTGCGCGGTCATCTGGTGGAGTACCCCATGCGCTACCTGGTGGCCGAGAAGATGCTGCCCAACCCCGTGAGCGATCCCGTGTTGTCCGTCATGAAGCAAGCCTTCTGGTGAACGAGCCTCGGCCGATCTAAAATATTGCAAATATTTTCATTTAACAACCTAAGCATTCCTCAAATGCTTTTTGATCACAGGACGACCGTTTCGAAGTGATATTTTCGTTGTAGGTCGCGTGAATGTCGCGTGATTCGACCAATCGTAGAGCGTGCTTTGCCACCTGGCAAGAAACCTCCTCGGCTCCCACGGCCATGGTTACAACAACCAAGCTGCATTCCCCTTGTTCGTGGTTGTGGGGAACTGCATCACAGACAACACTCGGTCGCTTACGCGCACACGCTCCCCTCTTGCACATCGCACACGAGCGGGGCAACAACCGCCAACAACGACAGGCCAAAGCGAGCAAAGCAAGCAATGAGCGTGCGTAGACCCAGCGCGGCCGAGGTGCTGGCCACGAACGTGCGCGAGCAGGACCCCACCCTCTCGCTGGCCAAGTGCCAGCTGACGACGGTCCCGCTGGACGTGCTGCGCCTGCCGCACGCCCTGCAAACCATCGACCTGTCGGCCAACAAGCTGCGACGCCTCTGCTTCTCCTCGTCTGAGGATGAGATGCTGCTCGCCTCGTCGGCGGCGTCTATGGATGGACCAGAGGCCAAGGAGACGACGGACGACGACGAGCTGAGGATGAGAAAGGTCGTCGGGGGCGTACGAGAGCTGAATCTCTCCCTCAACAAGCTGCAGACCAAGGATCCGGAGGCCATCTCGCACCTCCGGTTCTGGACGGGCCTCGAACGGCTCGACCTCTCTGGAAACGGCATCCAGCATTTGTACGTAGATCGAACCCTTCGCACCCCCCCCCACAAATCTCTGCTCCCCCCTCCAAAAATCATCATTTCGCATTAATCGCCGGCGTAGAGACTCATATGCCCCCTTCCCCTTCGCTACACGCTTGCGCTCTGTCCAACGCGACCAGGCCGCCGGACTTTTGGGGTCTCGTGCCGAGCGGGCTGGTCGAGCTCAAGCTGTCATTCAACTGCCTCTCCGAGCTGCCCGCGCCGCTCAAGGAGGAGCACGATGCACAGGCGGTAGTGCCGTCCTCGCTCTCCAAGCTGCACGTCGATTGCAACGGGCTGAAGAGCCTGCCGGCGACGCTGGCGCTGCACTGCCCGAACCTCACACAGCTCTACTGCGGAGACAACGCGCTCAAGGTCATCCCGGCCTCGTTCACTGCGTTCCACAACCTCAGCCACCTCGACCTGTCGGGCAACTGCATCTCTGCGTTGCCCACCGGGTGCGACTTCTACGCCAACCTCGCGAGCAGCCTCGTGCACCTGAGCGTGAAGGATAACGCTCTCTGCACTCTGCCGCCCACGCTGTCGCTGCTCACATCACTCCAGTTGCTCGATCTGCGAAAGAATCGGATCGCTTCGATCCCCTGCGACACACTTGATCTCCCCACACTACGCGTGCTCGATCTCTCGTGCAACAAGCTCAAGCATATCGATCTCTCGCGTACGACGCTTATGATCTCTCTCTCTCTCTCTCTCTCACACTCCTTACTTAAGCGTTTAGAATGCTCACTTCACGTATCATCTCTACCTAACGTCGTGCAGCGCGATTGACGCAGATGGAGACCCTACGACTGGAACACAACCAATTGCTGAGCTTGCCTTCGTCCATGTACGTGGAGCCACGCTTTAATGCCCGTTTTCCATCCTTACCGACAGCGGTTCGACACTGTGGTGCAGTGGCTGCTTCACATCCCTGTTGCGACTTTACGCACACGACAACAAGATGGAGCGATTACCCGACGAGATCGCCAACCTCACACAGCTACAGGTATGTGCTGTGCCTGCAGCGTTGCTCTCCTGATGTGTGTCTAATAACCATCCACGACCCACTGTCTTTCTCTCACACAGGAACTCGATGTGGGTCGAAACAAGCTGATCGACCTTCCCTGCGGCCTGGACGAGCTGAAGCGATTGCCCACTTTGCACTATTATCGGTAGGCGCTGCGCTCATGATAAGAGCCGACTGGCTGGGCGAGTGCTGACTAGACTCTCCGCCATCGCAGGAAATCGCTCCCCGATGAAGTCATACCGGGTCTCTTCATCGGCGGCGCTGAGAGCGCTGCCGTCCTGTCGTCCCTGCACCACCGAAAGATCAAGCTCATCGTGCAGTTGGTGGTTGAGAGCGAACAGCACTTCCCGGACCACTTTGACTATCTCACTTATAGGATAGCGGATCATCCCACTTCGGTACGTCATCACCTCGCGCTCTCCTGCGCCATGCATGCCTCACCACCGTCGCCTCACCATCACCACCGCAACAATACAGGACTTGACGCAATACTTTGCCACCTGTAACAAACAAATCGGTGAAGCACTCCTAGAAGGACGAGGAGCCCTTGTACATTGGTACGAGCACACATCATCACGCATACGCACAGCTTCCTCTCGTGCCTTGGCAGACACGTGAGAGCTGTTGCCTCGCCTGAAGCTCACCACGCATCCCCCGTTTGCGTGCGTGCAGTGTGGCAGGCATCTCACGTAGCGCGACGATAGTGATCGCCTTTTTGATGCACCACTTGAAGATTTCTTGTGATGACGCCATGGACATGCTTCGCCAGGCCCGACCAGCCATCTACCCCAACCCTGGTACTGTGCCCACCACCGTCACACTTCATCAGACCTCCATCTCTTGACCTCAAGCTCTGGCCTTGTTGCTGCTTCTGCTCATTCCCTCGATTCTCATCCAACACAGGTTTCATGGTCCAGCTGCGAGAGTACGAGAAGCAGCTGGCTCGCTCGCATGACAAAGTCGCCGAGGGAGTCGTATCCTTGTGAAGTAGTGGGTGTGAGACCACGGCTGCGCACTTGCCCAACACGAATAAACGGACCACACCGAACAAGCCCACGCGTGTTCTTTTTGTCGCGGAGACTCGCCCGACGTGGCGTGACGTGTCGTGACGTGGCAGGCATGGCGTTTGTCGATCCACCGATTTGTCATTTTTATTTTTTTTGACCTGGAATCAGCAGAAGACAAAAGATGGCCAGGCTGGTGATGTTGGCGCTTGCGTTGGCGATTTGTTTGGCTACCGCAGCCACGGCCCGACCTATTGATGAGATGAAGGCCTCGCAAGGGGGCGACGCCTACACGCCGTGCAGCATGTGTCGCTACTTCGTAGGCTACGTCGAGGACTTTGTCGGCAGGAAGCAGTCCGTGGCCGACATCGTCACCGTGTGCGACGCCATGTGCGCTCTGGCGCCTCGCGAGATGAGCATGGCCTGCAGAGGCTTCGTCTCTGCCTACGTGCCCTTCCTCGTCCAGTACCTCATCGACACCGAAAACCCAGGTACACATGCTTACACACACGTCGAAGCCTTTCTCCTCTCGTTCAGAGAGCCATCTCGCGTAGAGCTAGCAGCGATTCAGAACGAGAGCTGACCCCTAGATTTCGACATCATCTGTGTAGCGGTCGCCTGTTCGGCCATCGACGTGTGCCCTGCAGATAACGTCATCGCCTCGTCGTCGTCCGCGTCGGACGCGGCTGTGCTCTACGCCGACAAGCGCTCTGCTGCCACGGACGAGTGCACGCTCTGCGAGACCGTGACGGGCTTCGTGCAGGGCTACCTCTACGCCAACCGCACCCAGCAGGAGGTGCAGGAGGGCCTCGACGCTCTGTGCTCGCTTCTTCCCGACAGCGCGCAGTGCGACGCCATGGTGAACCAGTACCTCGCCGGCATCTACATGTTCCTCAGGTTCGTTACCAGCTTCAAGTCTTGAGCCTCTCTCTCGTGCAACGCCAGGTTGCTTGCTTGCTGCTGACTACACACGCCATCCACCAGGTCCTATGCCAACCCGCACCTGGTGTGCGCAGAGCTGAAGCTATGTTCTCAGTAGGCAAGTGCTTCTACGATAACGTGAAGACGATGCAGCAGGCCAAGGAGT